>BMAO01026201.1:0-70051 GCA_019973975.1 Trichonephila clavata | reverse complement strand
GCTGTGGTATTCTTACTTGATCCATGTGATCGTTATTATTAAAATGAGAGGCTTTCCTGATGTTGACATCAAAGAGGCTTCTTTTGTGATGAGCAATTAACGTTTATTTTTGCAATATAATTTTAAAACTAATCTACGTTTTACAAAAAAACCGCTACATAACGCATTCCGCTCGCCTCGCTTCGTTACACATCTGTTCAGAGTCTTGTTACCGTTCAGTTTCTTGTCAACAACTCCAGTCCCCCTCTGTTTACAAGCTCGCTTCACATAGCGGGCGCTAGAGGGCCAACATTCTCCCCACTTGAGTTTTAAAACTTATAGGAGAAAACTCAACAAAGAACTAAACAAACTGAAAATATACTAAAAAATATCATGAGCATACAATTATCTGAGAATGATACAAAAAGACATTAGGATAATATAACAGAATTCAAATTCTCAAACTAAAACATAGAGTAAATATTCCATGAGTAAAAAAATACATAGTAAATATCAGCAATAAAAATTACTTCAATATAAATTCACAAAATTATAATACTAAAATTGTTCAAAAGGATATTTCTATTTCAAGTCCAAGTTAATGTCCATGGCTTTCGTACTTTCGGTGACTTCTAAAGGATACAGTCTTTGGACAGGTCTGAGTAAAGTTCCTTTGCCTGTTTTTAATTTCACCAGCCTTGTACGTCCATCTCTTCCAGGAAAGAGTTCGATGACTCTTGCTAAGGGCCAGTAAAGTCTCTTTTTATCCTCCCTACCAATTAATACGACATCTCCAACTTTGATTTGATCAAGTCTTTTAGGGATGGATGACCGCAAAAATCCCAAATATTCGGTTCGAAATCTTTCTTTTAGTATTTGTCTTAGTCTCTGAACATATTTGGATCTCTTATTGATATTGGTTTTATCTATTTTGTCCAGATCGGGCACATCATTGTTTGGGAGATCTTGAAGAAAAGAGGATGGCGTTAAAGCTTTTAAATCGGGTTCTTCTGATAAGTATGTCAAGGGTCTATTGTTCATAACTGATTCACACTCACAGACAAGAGTGAACAGTTCTTCATATGTCAGAGTTGAACGTCCTAAGTTTTTCCTGAGAAGGTCTTTTAATATCCCAAGCAGCCTTTCCCAGAATTCTCCCCACCATGGGGCAGATGGTGGGTTGAACTTCCATCTTATTTGGTTAATATCAAATTCGCGTTGAATTTTTGTCCAATCAAGTCGCTTCAATGCTGTACTTAAGCCTGTAAAATTAGTTCCATTGTCTGAGTATAGAATGGATATTCTACCTCTTCTTGCGATAAATCTTCGTAATGCTTGAATAAAAGCATTTGTACTGAGAGAAGGTATTAACTCTAGGTGGACAGCTCTGTAAACAGCACAGGAAAAGAGGACAATCCAAACCTTCTCATTTGACTTGGTTATTAAGGGTTCGGCCAAATCCACACCGGACACTTCAAATACTGCTGATAGTCTGGTTCGATCTCGAGGCAGTGGTGGAATTGGAACTTCAAGGTTCTTCGTTATTTGTGTCTTTTACAGATGATACAGTCTCTAATAACGGAACTAACAGTTCTCCGACCTTTGATGATCCAAAATCTCTCTAGTAAAATTGTTAGAAGAATGGAAGTTCCTGCATGCTTGTGAACTAAGTGTTCTTGCTCAATAAGTCGTTTGATCACTAAATGTTTAGGTGGAAGAATCAATGGAGCAATGAATTCAGGCAATTCATCTTCGTTGGCAATTCTGGACTTTAATCGGAGTATACCATCATTATCAGTAAAAACTTGAAAGTTTTTCAAAGATTTTCTTCCTTCTTCATTAAAACACTCCTTTTGTGCTGAACGCAGTAGTGTTTTTTGAGCTTTTATTATTTCTTCTTGTGTTAAATCTGCATGCTTCTCTCCTTAAATTTTTAGCTTTCGGCTGAAAGCGTAATATCCATGCTAAGACTCTAACTATTTTTGAAAATTTTGAAATTCTTGTTGCTAATAAAGTTACAGTGGATTTAAATTCTATATTGCTAGCTGAGACGACAATTTTTCGCTTCTCTTTTTCAACTTCTTCTTCATTGACACTACCAAATGACTTAGGCCAGTCTTTAGATTTCTTCAGCCAAGTAGGTCCTAGCCACCACTCAGATTTCAAAAGCTGTCTGGGTCCGCATCCTCTAGAGAGAATGTCAGCAGGATTTTGATTTCCTGGAACATGGAACCTAGTTTTCAGGGGAGTCAGCCTTCTTATTTCAACAATTCGATTATTCACAAACACTGACCACTGTTCTTGTCTCTTAATCCAGGTCAACACTGTTGATGAGTCAGTCCAAAAATAAGAATTAATATTCTCAATTTCTGGTTTCAGAGCCTGACTCACGGAATCAAATAATCTCGCTCCAATAGTAGCTCCCATCAATTCAAGGCGCGGGATCGTTATTTTCTCCATCGGAGTTATTCTTGACTCGGCTTGGAGTAACTGGACATTGACTGCACCATCAGAAGATTCACATCTCATAAATATGCAAGCCGTATAAGCAGTCTGACTTGCATCAACAAATATATGGAGACTTAGGTTCGATTCTGTAGTTATTCCTAACCATCTTGAGATCTTAATATCACTTAAATAGCGTAAACCTTTCAACCATGAAAGGAATTTCCTTTTTATGTTTTCATTAACTTCTGAATTCCAGCGGTCATTCTTCTTCCAAGTTTCTTGAAGTAAAAGTTTTGGTCTTATTAAAGCAGGAGAAATAAATCCAATTGGATCGAAAATTCGGCTTGTGAGGGACAAAATTTTCCTTTTTATTAATGTTCCGGGTTCTTCCAGTTTCAGGGATTCCGAATCAATTTTTAAAGTATCAGAGTCTTTATTCCATATCAAGACTAAAACATTTGTACTAGAACTTGAATGGGGGCAAACATAAAGTTTATTGCTTTCCCAACCTCTTAAGTCAAATTGACCTTCTTTCATAATTTCTGTGGCTGCCTTCATTTCCGACGAATTCTTTACACTCATGACATAATTGTCTACATAAAAACTGCTTCGTAAATTTTCTAGCAGTTTTTCAGAATATTGTAACTTGTAAGTATCTCTTGACAAATGATGATGTATGACTGCCATCAATAAAAACGGGCTGCTGGTCAAGCCGAAAACTACTCGCCGGTGTCTATAGGTCTTGACATTATTTTTTTCATCATACAGAAAAAATCGCAGGAAATTCCGATCGTTTTCATTGAGGGAGATTTGTAGGGATGCTCTTTTAATATCCGAAATCACACCGACTTCATACAGTCGAAATCTGACTAAAATGGAGGGAATTGTCTCGATAAAGTTCATTCCAGTCTCTAAACAATCATTCAAGGATGGGTAGTTAGGGATCTTGGCCGAGGCATCGAAGACGGGCCTAATTTTCAAAGAAGACATAACCGAGGTTTCTTTAATAACTGGACGATGAGGAAGGTAATGAGACTCTTGCAATGACATTTCTTCACAAGAAACTTCTTCAATCACTCCTTCTTCTATCCATTCTCCAAAAACTTGCTGGTACTTTTCTCTATATCCCGTTTTGTCTAATTTCTTATAAGTAGAATCTAACCTCTTGTAAGCTAACTCATAGTTATTGGGTAAAAGGGCATGATCTTTTTTCCAGGGTAAGCTTACTTCGTACCTTCCATCTGAATTTTGCTGAACAGTATCTCGAAAGTGAATCATTACGGCCTTTCGCAAATCATCTTTGGTATTTTGTTCAACAGGATCTCTAATACCGAGCAGCTCTAAGTCCCACAAGAATGAAACTGGCAATTCCTGAGACAGCATACTAACGACAGTCATATTCACATTTTGATGTTGTAACTGAGGAACTTTTCCCATTAATGTCCAACCTAATTTAGTCCCCATGGCGACTAATCCAGACATCAATTCTTCTCGTTTTCCCGTAAATAGTTTACCAACAACGTCGGCTCCTAAAAGTATTTCAATGGGTCCTGAATCATTTTGAAAGTCAGTTATAAATATTTTCTTTCGTTTCAATTCCCTCATCCAAGGTCCATACCTAACGCTAGCTATGTCGTTGCAAATTATATCTTGATCTAAAGCATCTAAACTACAGCTATATTTCCCGTCAAGGCTATAAAGATAAATTTTATAACAATTATGCCTTTGTGTTTCAGTTTTCCTACCCCCAAATAATGCGTGTGAAAATTCTTCTTCTCTCTGAATTTCAAAACCTAACTCCTCTGCGGTAGATTTTTTAATGTAAGATCTTTGGGAACCCGTATCTAAAATAACTCTAGCCTTACGTCGTGTCTTTTTTCCTTTAATATTAACTACAAGAGTTTGCAAAAAAACTTCATGCGTTGCACTTGTGTGCGAATACAAAGTGTCTGTAATCCTTTCATCCATATCATTAAAACTTTGTTTTGGTATTTGATCCAATTTATTAACTTCTAAGTTAGGACACATTAATTTTAAATGTCTTTCAGAGCAGAGATTACATTTAATACTAGATGAACAGAGTTTTGCTAAATGACCTTTCGTTAAACAAATACGGCATAAACCTTTCCTTTTAATCACTGACAATTTTTCATCTAAAGGAATAAAATATGCTTTTTTACACGATCGAGTTTCATGATTTTTAAAACAAAACATACATAAATTATCATTTGATTTATGGCTAATAAACAATTCGGTTGCTGAGGGTTTTCGATCTCGAGAATTTGCAGGCGCGGCGTTTTTCCGCTCCGAGGAAAAGTGAAATATGTCTGTTCTGCTTAACCGGATTTTCTCTTCAGTTTCGACCTCGTTTTTCAAAAAATGAATTATTGCATCAAGACTTGATAATTTTAGTTCGTTTTCCAGACTTTTTCTTTGCCGTTCAAATGAACGTAACACATTTATAGGTAATGAACTTTCAACAAGAGGATATAATATTACCCCGCACATTTCAGATGTTACTCCTAAGGAGCTCAATGCTCTCAATTGAGTAGACAGTTTATTGTATAAACAACTCAAAGGATCGCTTTTATTCCTATTTGCGTTGTTCAAAACGAGCTTTAATAGCTCTCTAACATAAAAATCTATAACAAGTCTTTTCTACCATATCTTTCTTTTAAACTCTCTAAAGCTGAAGAATAGTTTTCATAAGTTATGGGAAAATATTCTACAATTTCTCTTGATTCTGATTTTACTTTCATTGATTGGATTAAATAATGAAATTTATCCGCGTTTGTCAGATTCGTATTTTCATGGATATTTTTGAATTGGTTCCAAAATGTCAACCAATCTTTCAAGTTTCCACCGAATTTACAAAGCTCTATTTCGGGAGTCGTTGACATAATGTCTTCGGAAATCTATCATTTTGTGACTGCGAGCCATTATTGGTAAAAGCAGTCTCGTTCTCCTTCGTAATCTTTTTCAAATGCTCTAACGCACGCTTAGCTCGTAGCTGAATTCTCAGCGATTTTTCTCGGTATTCTTCAACTATAATAAACTCATTTTCAAAATCTAGTTCGTTTTCTAAGCCATCTAAATAACCGTTATGAATTGTTTCTAATGAGTCTGCCTTTTGCTTAAACAATTCCAAACACATTTCAATTTCGTCATATTCGACGCTATCGTCAATAATGCGCTTTCTAATTTATTATATGCTTTCGCAAACGAAGCTCTTTGAGCGGTTTTGTTTCTTTTTATTATTTCCATTTCTACTATCTTAATTATTTAAATCTTCTAAACTGTATATTCAGTACATTCAATGCAAAAATTGATCATTCAAATATTCAAAACAAAATCAAATTTCCATGCATTAATATCTTCAAAATGGAAAATAATAAATATTTGCCTACCTCTTCGCTTCTTTGTTGCCGTTCCAATCAAGCCGCCCACGTGGGGACGCCATATTGTGGTATTCTTATTTGATCCATGTGATCGTTATTATTAAAATGAGAGGCTCTCATGCATTTGACATCAAAGAGGCTTCTTTTATGATAAGCAGCTAACATTTATTTTTAAAATATAATTTTAAAAAACTAATCTACTTTTTACAAAAACCGCTACGTAACGCATTCCGCTCGCCTCGCTTCGTTACACATCTGTTTAGAGTCTTGTTACTGTTCAGTTTCTTGTCAACAACTCCCGTCCCCCTCTGTTTACAAGCTCGCTTCACATAGCGGGCGTTAGAGGGCGCAACAGTAGCACTGGCGTATTTAGTTCTGAGTGGGCTCTGTAACAAGATTCCTTAGGAGCACTTTTTTGTGAAAAATAAATAATGATTTTGCATTAATAGAACTTATTTGAAAGTGTCATTATATTATACATGTTGGGGCCCCATATCATTGATATGGCGGTAGCTACGCCCCTGGATAGTAGTTTATTTATAAAAATTTAAAATGAAGTTAAACTAAAACTTTTAAATTATGAAACAATTTCTTGTTTTTATGATTGAAAAAAAAATGCATATTTATTTACAGAAACCCAACAACATTAAGCTAGTATTTTCTTTTATGTTTGTTTTATGTGAATATTTTAAATCCTTATTAATCATTTTGGCATAAATATATATTTCCACTCTATAGTTTATTTATATTTATTATTATTTTAGAACGAATATCAAATTTCGGTTAAAGTGTAGTTTAGGGGGAGGGCCTTGGCGATGCCAATTTCTTTTGACGACCAAAATCGATCGCCAAGCTACTTCACTTAGCGATAAGTGTCCGGAAGCCAGAATGAATTCGTTATCTCACCATAATATCTATATAAAATCGCCAAATGCAAAGAAAATCGCCAAATCCAAAGAGCACCCTCCTATACTACACTTGAGCCCAAATTTCTACACTTTAAGGTTGAGATATGTTTACATTTTTGTACAATTATTTTTAAAAATGTTTCAAATGTTTCATTTTTTGCCTGAGTGGTGAAAGGATATCTTTTATTAATATTGAAAGATAAAAAAAAAAAAAAAAAAAAATCTGAATAAGATAAAGACCCCCCACTCCGTCCTTTCTAATTTTTTAAAAGTTCTTTTTCCTAACAGCTTATTTTCAAAAATTTGCTATGAATGTATAAATTTAAATCTGTAACATTAAAATTTTGCTTCCATTTCGATGAAAACACGTTTCAAATGAAACGTTTTTCATTTACACACTTTGAAAAGGAAAAAAAAAAAAAATACATTTATCCAGCATTGGGAAGAGTGTACTGATCCGTTGTTATCCTAGAACACAATAGGAATGTATTCCTTCCCCTACAACTGACAGAAATCGTTTTACCTCTATATATCTTGCCCTGGCTTTGACTCTTCAAATAATAACGAATTCATTAAAATACCCATCTTCGATGCATAAATTGAAAATTTTCCCTCGAGTTTTAGTTATTAAAAAAAAATCCGCGCCATTTTAAATTGAGCGAGAAAATCTCATTAAACTACATTTAACAAACTTCATCAGTTGAATTGATGCAAGGCGATACAATAGCATCCTATTTCTATTATATATCATTATCGTTTTCTTTCACATTTTTTAGTGTGTTTGCTTTTTTTACTTTTTTTTATTCGAACGATATCCCTTAGAAATCGAGCGGAATACAGTATGTATAAGTCCTTTTGAAAAGCAGACGACTTTCTCTCTGAGAACATTTGACAATGACGAACAGACGATAGAAGATACACCCCTTCAGTCAATTTCAATCCCCCGAAGGTCGACATTTCCCCCTCCTTTTCCCCTTATTTCGAAAGGTTGCCTTGTTTAGTTGGTTTCGTCTCTTTATTTTCGCCAATATCGCCAACAAATATATCCCTCCCTAATTTAAAATGAGATAAAATAAATAAAAAAAATATTTTTTTTGTTAAACAAAAAAATAAATAAATTTTTTTTTTTTTACTTTACTTTTTAAATTCAAATTTTTCAAAAAATCATATACGATATTCTGCTTTCTTACGAAATGTTAATCATAATTAGAATAAATTCCCTTCCTTATATTCAACATGGCTTTGACCATTGTGTTTTCTGAATTTTTATTTAACAATTACAAAAATTCTAATAAATCTGATAGAATATTACCATTGCTCAGTAAAAATTTTGTATACAGAGAAATGTTAGAAATGATTATATGCAAAAACATGTAAGCATATACAGTGGTGGCAAATAGTCCTGAACACACTCATTTTTTAGCTTAATTTTTGTGTTTGACTTCATTTTTCGTTGTGATATTATCGCACTATCTTAAATATTGTTATTGATTTTAATGTAATTTTTTCATGCTGATTTCAAATCTGTTTGTAGATTTCATCTAAAGTAAGTAGTTTCATTGCTATGTTGAAAACACCTTGACAAGAAAGCACAAGGCCACTGTAAGAATGAGTGAGTGTGTTTTCCACCAATGAAATGCTCCGTTATTTCAAGCAACAACAACAAGAAAAAGGTGAAACGTGGTTTATTGTATTGAATGCAGTTGTGTGCTTGTAGAAAATAGTGTATTGAAAGCAATTTGAAGTGCGTTTGTGGAAAATATCGGAATTATGCTAAATTTTCATATCTGCCTGAGAATAAAAGGTACAAAATAATACATTTGAAGGAAGAAGGTTATTTTATGCGCCAAATTGCTGCTAAAGTACCATGTGGCCTTTCTACTGTTGTGAGAACCTTGAAAAAATTTTCTGAAACAAATTTTATTGCGGACAGAGGGCGATCAGGATGACCAAGAAAAACAATCTTTACGTGAAGACAGGTTATTGCACAGAATTTCACTTTCAAACAGAAAGCTTAATTCCTCGCAAATTTTGAAACAATGGACTTTGACATCAAATGTGAGTGTGTGCCCAAGAACTCTTAGAGGAAGACTGCTGGAAATTGGGTTACGAGGCTGTAAAGCGCGCCCAAAACCATTACTGACTGAATTTCAACGCAAGAGGCGATTGACGTGGGCAAGGGAACATTCATTATGGACTATTAAAGACTGGGAAAAGGTAATATTTAGTGACGAGAGTCAGTTTTGTATTTCTGGCAACCAAAGTAGTGCCTATGTAAGACGACGCACTCATGAGGAAATCAGCCCTCAGTGTCTGAAGCCCACAGTAAAATACCCGACAAAAGTGATGGTATGGGGTTGCATGTCTTCTCATGGTGTTGGAAGACTTCACATCGTTAGCGGAACAGTGAAAGCCATGGATTACATTGAAATACTACAAAATAAATTGCTACTAACTGCGAGAGATCTTTTTGGGAATCAGTCATGGATTTTTCAGGACGATAACGCCCCTTGTTATCGTGCAAAGGTAGTCCAGAAATATTTGAAAGACCATACTGTGAATAGAATGAACTGGCCAGGGCAGTCTCCCGACCTTAATCCGATAGAGAACTTATGGTTTAAAATTGGTTATGAAATTTCAAAGAAAAAAACCTTCAAACAAACGTGAATTAATTGAAGCTTTAATATTTTCCTTCAACCATATTATCACGAAAGATCTTCTTTTGAAATTGGTGCATTCCATGCCAAAAAGATATAGAGTCGTAATTAAAGCAAACGGCTGGCCCATAAAATATTGATTTTCTAACATGTGACAACAATGTAATTTTCAAAATGCTTATTAAAAATATCGTATTTGTCAATTTTCGTGTTATTCTATATTGTTTAATTCTGCACATATTTCACATTATTGTGTTCAGGCAGCTTTACTACAAAAAAAATATTTTAGTCATTAAGAAACTAGTAGTAGTTTTGAAATCAGCATAAAAAAATACATTAAAATCAATAACAATATTTAAGATAGTGCGATAATTTCACAACGAAAAATGAAGTCAAACACAAAAATTACGCTAAAAAATGAGTGTGTTCAGGACTTTTTGCCACCACTGTAGATACTATATGTACAATAGCGTACACAAGAGGGATTGAGAGCTGAATCTACTCCCCCCTTCCACAGACCGACCGACAAATTTTTAATTTTTACCATAAATAATATCTCTCGAAACTTTCCTCTACATTTTTTTTAATATACCCCCCCCCCCTCCTTAAGAAGTCTCTGTGTGCCACTGTATATACATATCCGTAGAATTTTCCGCCAGTGATTTCTGCCACACACAAAATATAAACTCAAGAAAACATCACCCCTTGACAATGAAAAATGGCCTGGTGACAAGGTTGACACTTGAGCTGGCATCCCATCCTCCACATAAACGCAAACACGAAAATCCAACCCTGGCGAATTTAATATATATCAACCCTTTAATGAGAAGGATCTTTATAGCGGACTGGAAAACGCGGCTCGATTACAGCATTGCCGATCACGAGTGACTGTCAAGGTCATTTGCCTGTCACTGCCTAATAGAATGTTTTTGTCCTTGGTAGTAGCTCCACACACATGATCATGATCAAGTTCTCAAGTAGCTTAGTTGAGAGCCGTGGCGTCTTAACACTTCTTGTGTCCCTGAGCCATTATATAAAGTAAGCCCCAGTTGTATCAATCCTTCATTCGAATTTGGTGTTTATACATGGTAAGTTCAACAATAGCAATCCATAATAAGATGAAGTTTTATTCTACCCGGGCATAGTTGGCCCATGCCTTAAAACGTCCCTAGTAACGAGGATCCTAGCTAAGCATTTTTGTAGAAAAGAATTTTTTAAAGAAGAGTTCTTACATTTTCCTGAAGAAAATAATTATTTGTGAAAAAAAATTTGCTTATCAAATTTTATTATTATATATATATATATATATATATATATGTTCAATATATTTTGTCGAAAATTTTATACCTACAAACAGAAAATGCAACAAATAGTCATTAATTTTTTTAAGAAGTGAGGAGAAAGGAATTAAATAAATGAAATGCTAAAGAAAAACTTTACATCTGCAAAGTTTTGTAAAGAATAGATTAAAGTATGAAAGAACAATGTTTTTTTTTAAAAAAATATGCATTACGTCATTTTTTATTGAACACTGGAGTTAAAAACTGATACAGCTCATTTAAAATTTGATTTCCATGTTCTTATAAAATATGTATATGACGGAAATACACACTACTCTTTCCTTATCTTTCATTGCCTTTTCACAAAAATTTTAATTTAGAAAGTGTCCATTATCTTACAATAAGACTTGAAAATTTTCATACTTAAATCCTTATAAAAAATTTCACAAAGAAATGAAATGATTACATGGGTGTCAAAAGTGTTCGTACACTTACAATTTTCTATAAAATTTAAATTTTTTTGAGTAATAAAAATTAACATATTCGAATTGCAATTTTTTAAATAATATCTGCTTCTTGTTCTTCTAATAATATACCCAATTTGTATTAAACATAATGTAACTATTATCTTGAAAAATTATTAATGAAAAAGTACTAAAAAAATTACGTGACAAAAGTCTTAGCACACTTTAAAAAATCTCAATGTAGCTCTAAATATTGTGTTTCTTTCTTAATTTAGTACTTAGTAAAATATTTTTTATCGTCCAAACAACTTTTAAACGTCTTCGTATAGAATTTTGTCCGTTTTTTGTAAGCTCTGCGTTGATTTGTTCCTCCAATTCTTTCATGATTATTTTTTTACTTCACGTTTTGTTTTCATATGTCATGTTTTCTTTTTTCAAAATTCAAATTCTCATAAAATATGTTCTAATGAGCTTAAATCAGGGGATTTAGGAGGTGTTTTTTTTTCTGAAATTGGGGTCAGTTATAGAGACACCAACGGTGTACATTGGGAGCAGCACGTTTGGCGTCATTATTTTGTGAAAAAATGAAGTCATCTCCAACATTCAAATTTTGAGCGAATAATTTCAAATTGTTCTTTAAAACATTTAATTAAAGCTCATGATTCTAAATATCATAAAAAAATGCCAAATTATTTAAACCTGAAGCTTATTATACCCCCCCCCCCCAAGAACAACTCCACTTTCGTGCTTTACTGTTCCAACTAAATTCTTGGGATTAAGTTTCAGAAAACTACACAGACAGAAAATTGGTTGGAATGATAGACGATTCAACATTTTTGGTTCCGATGGTCGCATAACAATTAGAAGATTAAAATGAGGAATCCCCTATTAATTTAGATATTACATAAAAAATTATAATTGTATGAATAAGAGTTTTTACAAAAAGTTTTTGTCTGTATAACTTTCGAGTGTTTAAATTCACCCTTTCCAATTCTGAAATACATTTTAACAACGTAATTCAGTAATTACAGTATTACAAACCAAATGATTTCTTACTTGTTGCCATTCCACCAAAATAAAATTTAAATACGAGGGTGAGTCGGAAAATAAGTTTTCCCTGTCGACTGTGGTCAGAGTTGAGTATGAAAGTCAAAGCATAAAATGAGACATTAAAGGTAAGAAATAACTTTAGTTTTCCACATAAGTACTAAGTACATTGAAACATTTGCCATACCGCTCGATAAGCTTCAAAAAACCCTGTTAGAAAACTCAGGGTCTTGCTTACGGAAGGAGCGTTTACTTTTGCGTGAACTTTTTGGATGTTGGAACTATCAATTCTCTGCAATACTGTGGCGCCCAGTCGAAACTGACACAGGCGATTCTGAAAAAGCGGCCTGGGTTTCTTAGATCTGGTGTTCTGTTGCTGGATGGCAATGTAAGGTCATACTCAGAAACGGCAACTTAAAACCCTGTTGCAGTTCTTGGTTGGAAGCGCCTACAGCATCCCCCACACTGTCCTGATCTCACATCAGTTACTTTCATCTGTTTCCAGCTTTAAAGAAGAATCTCACCTGAAGGCGCTTTGGAAGCAATGCTGAAATCAAATAAGGCTTTAAACGCTTCTTTCGTATGCAAAGCCCTGAATTTTTCCTGGGTTGCTTCTTGAAGTTTACTAAGCGGTACTCAATGTACTTGGTATTTATGTGGACAAACAAAGTTATGTCTTATCTTTAATGTCTCATTCTATGTTTTGACTTTCATACACAACTCTGACCACAGTCGACAGGGTAAACTTATTTCCCAACTCTTCTTCTTCAATGGCTTGACAGCCTTGGGTGGATCTTGGCCTTCTCTAGAAGTTTTCTCCAGGCATCTGTACTTGTGGCAACTGTTCCAGGCAAACTGTCCAGTTTTGAACCTTCAAAATATTTAGATCTTTTTTTGATATAGTCAACCTATCTTAACGGGGTCTGCCCCGTGGACTATTTCCCATGGACCAGAAAGATTTTCTTGCAGAAACGATTTTAATTTATTCTAGCCAGATGACCAGCCCATCTAAGCCTCTGTAATTTGACAAATTTTACAATATCAAGTTTCTTATAAATTTTGTAGAGTTCTAAGTTATAGATCTTCTCCCCATGATCCTTTCACTTGGATCCCACCAAGAATGCAGCGTAAGATCTTTCTCTCGAAAATTCCCAAAGCTTCCTCATTACGTAAAGCTAGTGGCCTAGTCTCTGATGCATAAGCCAGGACAGATTTATTTTCCGACTCACCCTCGTAGAAACAATACAATGATACTAACTTTGAACAAATATCGTCTGCATTATGCAAAAATTAATTATACATATAAAAATAGTTTTTAATATATATAAATATGGTATCTCTCAAAAAATAAAATAAATCTTTCAGTATTAATCTATTTTCAACAGAAATCAGTATCTCCTTTACCTCACGGTGTAGAAAGGAATCAAATGATCATGTTATGTTCACATTTCATATGGTTCACATGCGATTTATTGAAGTGATCGATTTACAAATATTTTAACTTTTATTATAGATAAAGATATACAATGAAAAATACAGAAAAAGATACAGTGAAAAGTTAGCTAATATAAAAAGATGAGAATATATGAAAAGTCTATTTTGAGCTCTTGACTGTGTGTTTCTTGTATTTATCTCAGCATATATGGAAATCATAATTTTTTTTTTGAGAATACATTCATTCTTTTAAATCTCTTTTACTTTATTTTCTTTTTAAAATTATAACATAAAATTTAAATTAGGATCAGGTTGATTTTAATTATTTAAAATAACAAAAGATTATTTTTCAAAAAGTTTCCCAATCATTGTCAGAATATATTTCCTTACCGAGTTAGAATCTGTGTAAGAAAACACACTTTAAAGTGTTGAGAGTTGCTTAGTAGAAATATTCAGAGAGAAAAATGTCCAAATTTGCATATTATTTCTTTCAAGGTTTAAAATTGATCATTCGTTTGAAGGTTGTAATATATGTATTTGCTTATTACATGCTGCAACCTTAAAATTTGAAAACATTCCGTGAGTCATTTTTAAAAAAAAAATTCGACATGTAATGTGAAAAAAAAAAAAAAACACAGTTTAGCATTAGTCTAAAATAGAAATGCAAATTTATACATACACACCAGGTTTTATTCAAACTTATTTACTCGAATCTAAGCCACACTTTTCCCCCCTATGTTAATGCTACTAAAAATTGGGTGCGGCTTAGAATCGAAGGGAAAAATTCGTTGGATGGAGCACTTATAGGTTTATGTATTTTGTATTTAAAAGTTTATGACACTGGTAAAATAACTAATTATTTACTTCTAATTAGTTCTCATTTTAATATTAATTTCGTAAAATTGGATGTCGATAAGCCACATTTTACGCTATTTTTTCTACAGACAACAAGTTGAGCGCATTTAGTTAAGTAACGGAGAAAAGACGAGCGTTCATTGCAGAGAAGATAATTTTTTTCATGTTGATTTTTTTTTTACGATGGAAAAATCAGCTGTCATTAAATTTAACGCAAAACGGTAAAAGTGATTCCGAAACACACCAACTCATGAAAGAAGTTTACAGTGATTGTTGTTTAAGTAGATCAAATGTTTTTGTGTGGAACAAACGTCTTTTGGATGGAAGAGGTACGGTAGAAGATGATCAATATAGTGAAAGACCAATTTCATCTAGGACACCTGAAATTATTGAGAAAGTACGAAATTTCGTAGCAAACGATCACTGTGCGTCACTGAGATTAATGGAAGATACTTTAAACACCGACAAAGAAACTATTTTAACCATTCTGCATGAGGATTTGGACAAAACAAAAGTTCGTGCCAAATTTGTTCTTCGCACTTTAACCATCGAACAAAAAGCAATAGAAAAGTGCACACTGCAGAGACATCATTTCAGCTGCTGAAAATGATCCAAACTTCTTGAAGTTCATCATTACAGGTGCTGAAACCTGCTATTTCTAATATGATTCTGAAACAAAGGGACAAAGTACGGAATGGTTGTCACAAAATTCACCTCAAACGAATAAGAACAAGGAAAGTTCCATCCAAAATCAAAACGGATGCTTATTATATTCTTCGATAGTAAAGGTATTTATTATCCACAAAAAGATTTTTTTCATTTACACAGACAATTACAGGTCAGTACTAGTTAACTATTTTAAAGCGTTTGATGGCGAAAATTCGTCACATTTGTTCAGAATATTTGACTGAAAGCAGTTGGTGTTTGTTACACAATGCGTTCAGTCGCATCTCCGTTATTTTTCATTGATTTTCGGCGAAAGACAATGTCTGTGTGTTGATCCTTTCTTTGTATTCACCTGGTATATCACCCTATGACTACTCCTTATACCCAAAACTTAAACTGAAGTTGAAAGGGTGTTATTTTGAGGGTATTTTCACCAAACGAGTAGATTCGAAGCATGTTTTTCTGGCCATCCCACAAAATGATTTACTACAGGCGTTCTATTTATTAATAAATCACTGCTACAAAGGAATTAATTTCTTGTTTCTATTTCTTTTTACACAGACCCAATCTTAAAACTTATTTGACGCACTGTGTAAGTTAATCAAAAACTTTTATATGTTATACTTAGAAGAATGATTTTTATTTATGCAACTTGTTGTAGTTACTTAAATTCATAAATAATATCCCTGGTTGCTTTGTTTTAATCTGTTTTCCGTATATTATAAATATGTCATGGAAAAAATATTTATCTGATAAATTAATTACATAGTAACGATGTGAATAATTTAAAATTCAATTTTTCTCTCTTAGAAGTATTTTGTTACTTAGCTTAAATATATATATATATTCTTTGCAGAGAGAAAGAGCGATCATTCCATTCTGTGTGAATTCTTTTTACAATTTCACAAATAACCGATTTATAGATAATAAGCTGGATCGCAGATACATGGAGGGAAGAAAATATATATATTAATTGTAGCCTACTTATATATGCGGGAAAGATACTCTATGGTGTGGAGATTAGGAGAAAAATAGTTTCAAATTTTTTTTAATATTGTCTCAAAAGTGTTGAAGTTTCAAAAGAAATAAAAATGAAAAAAGTCTTAACTATATGGTTAGATAATTTTAGACTCAAAGTAAAATTATTTCTCCGCAGTTTAAAAAATCTAAGGTGACGATTGCTGATAAACGAGTACGGAGTCCCATTAGTACTATGAACATAGCACCATTTCATAACCCTAGTTCTCTACCCGCATCGCGAATCAATCCGATCCGAGATATTTTCCATCTTCTGCTTTATCGTGTCCTGTAATTTCGACAGTAGGTTCTTAAAAAAATAATATTAAAGAAGCTTTTAAATGTACCTGATTTTATTTCTCTTGCGACTACTAAAAAAATGATAAATGACAAAATGTTAAAATACTTCTTTTTCCTTCACAAAAATTACCTTGATTTTTTACCATATAAAAGTTCAAAAAATACCTTAACTTCATTCTCTTTATGGCAGTACTTGAGTTAAAAATTAATTAATTTTATTTTATTTCCCCTGTTACCTACATACCAGAGAATATCTATATTAAAGTTTTAACCTTTCATCTACCGCATTATGATTTACTGCAGTTTTTTTCATGCAATATTTTTTCTTTTGAATCACTACATTGAAAATTATGGATATACATAAAAAAAATACTCAACTTTGAGAAATTCAATCCGTTAGAGCTAATTAATTAATTAGAAATATTCAAGTGTAAGTACACTGTTCACTTAAAAGAAATAGATAAATTGTTTTCTAAGGTCTTCATTAACATACACACACACAAAATAAGACATTTTTTGACATTAGCTACTTTTTCCGAACAAAAATGACAATCTTCGCAATCCGATCAAAATGTCAGTTGAAAATGTAACTTCTGCTGTAAAACTATTCGCCTTCCTCGCTAAAATACTCATCATAGAACCCGTGCTGCCATATATCTTGGAAGAGCGATTTGAAAGAATATTCCTGCTAAGTATCATCAGAGTATTCGTAAAAATGGTTACTCTATATAATTTTAAAGTGAGTGGTACTTTATAAGTACCGTCGGTTGATAAAGGGTTAAAATACTGAAAAAAACCTTTTTCCTAATCGAAAAAGATTTTTTTCAGTATTTTAACCCTTATATAGATAATAATCTTAACCCTTTAAATAGATAATAATTTTAACCCTTATATAGATAATAATCTTAACCCTTTAAATAGATAATTATCTTAATAGATAATATATATAAGTCTATAATCATTATAAAAACTAAATAAAATAATCGAAATATATACAATTCTCTAACAGAAGATCAGTTGCTCGAATTTCACGAACATAAAAGTTCGATTCAGTTGCAAAAAAGAATTTCGAACTCGATGACGACATCGGCAGGTAGAAAAAAAAAAGGCGATAAGTCGCCCGATGTGGCAATCCTCTTTTCGCGACAAAGGACAATTTATAGTGAACCTGTGCCTTTGGAGTGAGTCGGAAGTTTTAACATGCAAATACCCAACCAATGCGATGAATACGAAGAACCGATTCCTATAGCAAGTCCTTCTATTATTCAGAGGCTAATGCTCTTATCTACACACCGCAGAGACCAGCCTATTCCTTTGGTGAAGCCATTGTCTCTACAAAACCTCAACTCGCGAGTCAGCCTTACATTATCTCAACTCCACTCTCTTCGCCACTTCTTTCTATTCGCGCCCTCTATGGATATTTTATTTATTTAGTCTCTTTTCTTTGCTTTTTTTTTTCTCTCTCTTTTTTTTTTTTTTTTTGTTCTTTTTATTCCGTTGAGTCATCAATGGAAAGATGCATGATTCTATAAAGGGCATTCAAAGGGTTTTAAGTCTTCGTTGGTGTTATACGTATATTTTTTTGTTTGTTGTTTCGAAGCTTAAGTATTGCGAATGACGAAAAATCCTTTTCCTTTTTGATCTTTTTCAATAATGATATGTAAATGATTGAATTTTGCTCGTTAACGGATCTTGTTTATTCCAGTTTCCTGTTTTGCTGGAGTTAATATTCATTGTTATACAGTCTCTTATATAGGAAATTTTACATAAATCGTTTCCTTTTTTTATACAGGTATGAAAAAGGCACATATATGATCCATTTTTAAAATCAATCGGTGAAAGAAAATTATGACAAAATATAAATGGAGTCCAAAAGAGAGAGAGAGAGAGAGAGAGAAAGAGATGTTTTTAAAAACAGAAAGCTGCTAGTTTGATTCTAGAGTAGAACGTCATTTATCCGAACGTTTATTATTCGGAGCGTCAAATATCCAGACCAAAGTCCGGATACGTTTTCGAACAGTACAATGCTCAACAGTTGTTTCGCGCGAGGCCAAAGTGACGGGAAAATCAAAGATGAGGGATATTTGGGGAATTTCAGTTGTGTGATATGGTAAACATCTGCGCGGAATATTTGGTCAGTTTGTTTCTGAGTGAGGAGGTGATACGTGCTCTTTTGTGGAGTTTTTTTAATGTAGAAACCAGGGCATGCGATGCAGAAGACTGTGGATATCAAAGGTTAAATGATGACGAGATTGTGACTTCCGTGCAAGAAGAATCCGACCCTGTCGACAAGGAAACAGATGAAGACGAGGACAACAACAACAACGAAAGTAGCAAGGGTCCATCAAATGCTATGAGAGACAGAATGATTGTTAGAGACAGCTATGGAGGGGTACGAACAACAATCAGAGTGCTGTCCTGCTCAATTACTGCTGCTGCTCAAGAGAATCAGAGACCTTGCAGTGAAAAAACGAAGGTGTACAATGGTACAGCGAAAAATAAGTGATTAATTTCCACAATGAAGGTAAAATTGTGACATTTTGCCCCTATTGTGCCTTTTCTTTAAGCACGTTTCCCTCATGGGATGATTTTCAATATTTGTAGAGTGTCTGGTTTCATATACTGCATGGATCGCATTCGGTTTTCGATTATCCGAAAAATCGCGTATCCGAACGGTGTCCGGTCCCAATTGATTCGGATAAACGACGTTCTACTGTATTTTATTTGTTCGGAGTTATTTATATCGTGACCATAAAATGAAGATACAACTTTGTATGTCCTGAAATACATACTAAGCAAGAGCCTTAATAATCAAACCTCGGCCCAATTTAGTAGCTTTGTGACAACATTACATAGCTAGAATAGTCGGCTCGGTGGTGTAGATTTAGCGGGCCAGCTTCGTAAACCCATGGTTGCGGGCTCGATCCCGGTTGGAGTCGATTGATTTTCTGGATGCAAAAATCGTAGGTACGCATGTTATAGGATTATGTAGCATGCAAAAGATCCATTGAGTATTAATTTGGTTCTGGTACTTTCTGCAATATTTAACATCTGACGAGAGCTTGAGTTGAATAAATTCTTGCCTCAAATTTTAGTAGTGAGGACCGCCACTAGGTGGTACAACCAATATTATAAAACAAAAATATGTCACTTATTTTAACGAACTGCAATTAATCGTTTACAATTCGAAAATTTGAGAAAAAAATATAAATTACGGCATGAAAAAATAGAGCGAAAAAAATAAGTATCCACCATAAGTGTTGTGTTAAAAAAATCAATCCGACCTCTTTTTATAGGAAATATTCGCACTCAGATACAGCAATCTTACACCAAACATTCAAAATAGTTCCTATAGCAGCGAAAGTGGTTATTTTCGCGTACTCGCAACCGAAGATATCGAGTCGAGGTTACCAGTCCTGGAACTATTAAAGCGTTGAAATGCTGAAGCACATTAAATCTGTTGAGGCACAAAGTCCTCCCAATGGCGTGTGGAAGATTGGAGAGTAGGATGCCAACTCAGGTGCCCTGAGTTTCAAAATTATCAGGTCCATCGTTAATAGCCTGAAGTAAATAAAAAGTCATTCCTAACAAAAAGTTTTTTAATGTTGCTAGTCTGCAGGGAGCATCGGTGGAATACCAATTTTGAGATGGCAGCAGGGACGTCTTATGACTCTTAGAGACCCTGGGGCCAGAGACATCTTAAGATTCTTGAGGTTCTGGTCCCCTATACAAAAGTAGGCTCTATCCGAGATCTTTAAAAATATATAGTATATGTCATGCACTGTCAAATACTCGTTCAAATAGTGATTTGAAACAAATAAATGTGCACTACTCACAATCTCAAAAACTTAGGCCCAAATTGGCTAGGCCGACGGCCGCATTTCGACTAAATGAGTTGAATGATTGTTTATGGTATTAAGCCTATGCCTAGACATGGACTAGGCTCCTATACAGTCTTACCACTTTTGCCAGTTGACATACAGTTTGATATTCCCTGTTTTTCGGAGAGTATGTATGGGAATAATATTTAACCCGATTAAAATTATCCGGATCACGATTTTATTAAGATAGAGTTGAGAACGAAACGAGCCCCCCCCCCGAGGGTGAGGCCCTGGACTCGGGTCCAGTTGGCCCATGCTTTAAGACATCCCTGGATGACAGGCATCTGGTCCCTCACATTCTGTGTGTGTTTTATGTCTTTCCCAAGATCTAGCTTTCTTTCTGGTGGCTTAATGATCCCTGGGAGTTTCTAAGATTTTCGAAAACTTGAATGTAGTATTGTCATTTAAGTTGGCTTCCATCCTTCTTTAAAAAAATAAATAAAATAAAAAGGATTTTAATTATTTTTAATTCTTTACTCATCAACAGTCTGTCAGCGATTGACGGCTCTAAAAGAGAAGAAATTCATTCAAAAAGAAAGGAAAAAATTCACGCAAGCGCATTAGGATTTCCAACAAAAGTGAACTAAACCAAGTCTTTACAGCTTCATTCGTTTCACAAAAAATAATGTCGGAAATGTGTTCTGAACACTCCTTGTAAGTTTAAGCGATCTTAAATCAAAGCTTTGAATAACTGCTCATACAATCAACGTTGGCCATGGTTGCCTATTAGTCATGGTTACGAACTCGTGGCCAGCGTGTTATGTGTTGAGCCTTAGTGCTATGGAAGACCCACCATGTAGCTAAGCATATTAAATCTGTCGAGGTTCCAAGTCCTCCCTTTGGCGTGAAATTGTAGTTCGGAAAGGGGGGAGGGTGCCAACACAAATGTCATCCTTCTCACTTGACTCTAATTCAAAATTATGAGGTTTGCCACTAATAGCCCTCATGTTGCTTTACAATGCGACGTAAATAAGCAATCACTCACTCATTCAATCCAAGGTACTTTTCTGTTAACCGGGAGAAGATTTCATTATCAGATTTTTTTGTTTCAATTTGCCAGGTGTTCTTCCGCTTCGTATTATTTTGCGGATTCATCCCATCACATTGCGGATTGCCGGTGATCGATAACTTTTGCAGGTAGGAAAAAGTAATCCAGGAATGAGTGTTTTGAACTTTTACACAAAGGCCTTATCACACACGCATGTTTCGAGCAACCGGTCCACCCAATTTTTTGAAGCAGCTGAGGATAAAGGGTTGCCGTAAGCAAAACGACATGCTCTGACATCAGCCGCGCTATTTCTCCACAGTGAAAAATTATTCGCCACTAGCGCCACTGTACGCTGGCAAATTTTTTGAAAATCTTTTTGGGAAATGGGGTTTTTTAGGATTCCAGAGGTATGTTAAATTTTTCAGCTTCGTCAATCAAAGCTCTCTCCATCATTTCGTTCCAATTTAATGCGTATATTTCTGATATTACGCTTGACGAAGACGAGGCTGCCATCTTGTTTTCGCGTCAGAAACGAAGAACCCTATTGGCTGAAATTTGGAACAACTTTTTCAGATCACTAGCAAGAAGTTGTTCGAAGCCATTGCTATGGCAACTGAGTAAAAATTGCTCGAAATGTCCGGTTCAAAGAAAAATTGCCCCAAATACATGTGCGTGTGATAAGGCCTTAAGTGTACCAAACCACGTCTCCCTACCTTATTTTGTTACACACGAAACATTATGGCTTCATACTTTTCGAACCCTTTTATATGTCATTTAAACAAAGTACTACTTTTCAAAATCTATACAAATAAATACTGTCACATTATCTGGCAGAATGGGAAGCAATTTATCTAACAAATAGGATTTTGTCCAATCCAAAATACATGTCACTTATTTATATCCTTTTTGATGTAAATGCAGTCTATTATATAGCATTTTACAGTAACAAATGATCAAATCTCTTTAGAGATCATGCATCCTAAAAAAAAAAGGCATAAATGTAAATTTAAGTTATGTAAGCTCTTTCACTTACTTAAGGGCCTTCATATATATATACGATTGCCTTGCCGGAAGTGACGTCTTTTGGAAGAAGAGTTCTCTGTTGGGAAAAGAGATCAAATTCCATGAGAAGGGTTGTTTCAGAAATGCCTAATTTTCAAAGACGTGTTCGTATTTTTTTTTATTTCTTTTGCTGGCTTCTGCCAAAATGCCATTATCCACAGTAGTCGTTTATAGAGAGCAAGATATAAGAGGATCACGGGAAACGTTTTTCCCTACCTAATATATGCAAAACTCATGGATAGGATTTGAAAAGCAGAGAATGTAATTTTTTGAATTCTATCGATAACGACTCCTCGTGGGAAATTCTGTCATTTTGAATCGAAAAAATGTTATTCGGATTTTTTTTTGTTGTTCCCTCTCCACCCCACGCACTTTTTTCAGCTTTATGTAAGCTGCTGCATTTTCGATTGTATTCCCGAAAAATAGAGCTGAAGTTTCTCCAAAATGCATTTCAATTGTTAGATTAGTTTCAAAATCTGAACAATAAATATTTTCAGTAAACATCTCTTTAAGGAGTAGCCGAACACGTTTGGAGTACTTTAAAAAAAATAGCATACTGAAACATTATTAATGTTCTTTTCAGGAATAATTACCGATAAATAATAATACAGACGGATCTCTATATAACGAAGTCGCTAAATCCCGAATAAAAATTCGTTGTATGGAAAATTCGCTATATAGAGGTTCATCTTTCAATTTTCTTTATAAACCATATAAAAACATTTTTGAATTCATAAACACTATATAATAAAAAAGTAATTATTCTCCCACTTTTTTAAAATTTATATATTTATTTATTTTATATATCTTACCTATCAAAAAAAAAAAAAAAAGAAAGAAAGAAAAACTGTAAGGAATTTTTTTACGCCTTTATCCACTTCCCGAAGAATTAAATTTTTTCTTTGATGCTCAGGCACTTACCTTTTTACATTTTCGAGCTACTACAAATGAAGTTACCAGTACGACTGATCAACACTACAAATGAAGGAAGACTAGTTAAAGGACACGAGATAACTCCACTGAGGAGTAAAAGGGGATATCGAAGATGTTTCCATGGAACTGGACAACGGGGGTTAAAGGTTACCCTTCTTGGATGAAACACCCATATTTCTATTGCTCTCGGCGAGTTAGACACTTTTTAAAACCAGTTTAAGATTTATGACCACAATAAAATGTGTTGAAATAGAGAATAATTTGAAATGTCGAGAAATATTTTAAAAATGGGGAGAAAAATATTGAATCACAAGAGAAAAAGTTCGTTACATAGAAAATGTACTTCACTCTATTGGGAGGTTATTTTACGAAGAAAACCGCAAAATATTCTTGGTTCTAGGAAAAAGTTTGTTATATAGAAATATTTGCAATATAGAGGTTCGTAAAAGAGAGGAACGATTGTATTTAACTCTAACAATATTAAAAAAAAATTACCGAAATTTACGAAAATCACAATTATAACTGAAATTTTGGAAATATTTTTGAAAAACTTAATAAAAAAAACTTAATAGAAAAACTTAAAAAAAGTAATAAAAATATGTCATAAAGTCTAAGTTGCTAAAACAAGTTAGAACATTCATGTAGAAAATGTACTAAAATTTTAATGTTTTATTAAAATTTTAGAGCTGATCGAGTAAAAATTTTATAAAAAAAGGATTTGATTTTCCCCGCATCACCCACATCTAAAAGCACACATGTTGTGGGGTCGTCCTTCGTACAGCCACATCACGAACTTTGAAATAGAAATGGGGCTTGTTTGCAGCACAAGTATCCGTATGGATAGTACGACAACGTCTGGAGTAGCACGGTCTGCATAGAGACAATAATTGAAGCTTCTCTAGACACTGCTGCATAGCGACGCGCAGTGACAGTGGTGCGCTTAACGACAAACTGGACACAAGAAGGGCACCAGGTCGATTTTTTCAGACGAGTCCTACAGTTCTGTTTGCAGTATCACGATAGATATATCTTAGTTGGAGGCCACTAGGAGGATACACATGACCCGCTTGTATCCGATATTGTCCGACGGTCTCTACACTAGACTTAATGGTATGGGCAACCATTGCGTACGCGACACGAACACCTCTCGTTTGCGTCGTTTGTAGTTTGAACGGTCAGCGTTACATTTCTCAGATCTCAAAGATGGTGGCTATGCCCTAGAATCAAAGCCTCGAAGACGTCATCTTTCAACAAGATAATGGAAAACCGTATGTTGTCGGTCGTGTCCCAATTTACCTCAACATAGAGGGTATTCTACTGCTGTTCTGACCAGTACATTCTCTAGATATCTGGCCTCATGAAGACATTTGCATGAAACCGGGTTGCCACCACTTTTTAGACACACTTTTTTTTATGAAGTATGCATAGACGTGAAGCAGCCCTCTGTCATTCAAACTCTGTTCAACTTGATGTCGAACCGGGCTAGTTAGGGGTAATGGTCCGTTTCAGCTAAGGGTTATCATATCCAGTGCCGGATTACTCATTAGGTGGAGTAGGCAATTGCCTATGGGTCTTGCGCTTTTTAAGGACCCGCAAGAGCCTGTTCTATTTTTTGTTAGTGCTCCAAAAGCATCCGAGAGAAGTCTGTGATGTCCAGAGCCCGTCTGTGGCGTAAACATCGTTTTGTATCCAATTTGCACCTACTGATGGGTAGTTGTTCCTCAGATCTTCGTCCCGACTCCATATGTTCGATTGTATACAGATAACAGAACATCTATACATATATCTTATGATAACAAGTGATTCTGGTGAACGAAGATTTTCAAAATTAAAGATGCTAAAAAACTGTCATCCATCTTCAATAACACAAGAAAAACTGAACTCACTTGCTTTTATGGCTATTGAATGCGATGTCTTACAGAACATATAATTCCAAGATGTTCTAAAAGAATTCGCGGCTAAAAAAAATTGAGAAAATCAAATATTTGGTTATTTTTTATTGCAAGAATTAGTTTTTTTTATTACAGATTCTAATAAATAATTATTGTTTTTTTACATTTTTTTTAATTTGCTGATAATTTATTTTATCTGTGCAATGAAATACACTGGTGTCCAAAAGTTAAGCATAATTGATAATTATGTGAATAAGGAAGGAACTGTAAATCAGAATGGCGGGAAACGTGATATGCAAGTGTAAAATTGTTTCAAAATAAGGAAGCAAATCAAAAGAATGATGATAATTTATTTCACTATCCAAAGTAGCAGATTGAAAGAAAACTGAGCATAGCAAGGATACACACTTTAAAGAAAAAATGAAAGAAAACATTAAATAAAATATTGATGCTGCGGTTTAATAAGGCGTGTGGTCACCTCTGACAGCGAGGCACACTGCACAGCGATTTACCATACTTGCTATGAGATGATGAATGAGTTGTGGGCTCAAACGGTTCCAATCTTCTTGGAGAGCTCTCTTCAGTTCTGTAACGGAGCTTGGTGGGTGCGAAAGGGCTGCAATTTGTCTCCCGAGCATATCCATCTATGCTCGATAGGATTTAAATCAGGGGAGTTCACAGGCCATGACATGCGCTGGATGTTTTCCGTTTCAAGAAGTCATCAATCAGCACCACTCGGTGACATGGCGCATTATCATCCATGAATATGAAATCAGGACCGACAGCACCTCGAAACAAGCAAATATAAGGCTCAAGAACTTCGCCTCTGTATCTTTGAGCAGTCACAGACTCCATGTCAAAGAAATGGAGATCTATGCGGCCGTCCATCATGATGCCTGCCCATACCATTACTCCCCTTGATGGAAAATGATGTCTTTCCGTTATGTTTCTTGGTTCAAAACGTGTTCCACGTTCTCTCCAAATCGTTACCCGCCGAGAATCACTACTCAGACTAAACCGGGACTCGTCACTGAACATCACATTGGCCCACTCTCCCACACTCCAATGTTGATGTTTCAAACTCCAGCTCAAACGAGCGCGTTTATGCGCAGACGTGAGAGGAATGCAAAATGCTGGTATTCTGGCATACATGCCAGCATGATTGAGTCTCCTGTAAACAGTTTGTCTCGAAATTCGTATTCCTGTGACGACTGTGAGCGCCGAACCCAGTGCTCTGGCAGTACTGTCCCTCTGACGTAGCGCACTTATTACAAGATATCGGTCTTGACGAGGGGTTGTGACTCTTGGTCGTCCTGATACTGGTTGTCGGGTAACATCTCCCGTTCTTTGAAAGCCTCTGCCACAGTCTTGAGATCACAGACTGGTCCACATTCAGAATTCGAGACACTTCGGTTTGTGATCGTGAGGATTCCAGCATTCCAACGATTCTTCCTTTCGTAAACATGTCCAATTGGCGTCTTTGTGCCATCATTCACCTTGTTTGATGGTTAACAACGTTCCTTCGCACAGCAGTTGCACGAAACTTGTCTGAACTGCCTATGCTGTGTGAATCAGTTTCTCCGCGTTCTTACATGCGCCGGTGTTTCTCGCAGGACGTAGTCGACTGAAAAGTTTTGCATAAACCCAATGTTTCTTCTTCACCCAATTAATATCCGCAAGAAATTTGAAATAATTTTACGATTATTTACTCCATGTTTTTCGCATTTTACGATTTATGCTTAACTTTTGGACACCAGTGTATATTCCTAAAGTGTTGTGTAATAAAATTATTAGGCTACAAGGCCCCGAGAAATCGACTGCCTAGGAGCCTCCATATCGTTTAATCCGACACTGATGGTCTCGAACTCATGGCCGGTGTTTCATGAGTTCGAGCCCTAGTGCCAATGAATATATGCCATATAGATGGGCTGATGCCAATTAAACCTGGCGTGGCTCAAAGTTCTCCTGTTGCTGTGGTAGTTTGAGGGGGGGGGGCTGAGATGTAGTTCTCGTCACTTGACCATGATTCAGAATTACGAGGTCCGTCACCAATAACCCTGGTGTTGCTTAATAGTTCCACGTTAATAAATGCTCACTCACTCGAGGAAAATAATCTCAGAAATAATTTAATAATTAGTCCTTAACAAATCTACAAAGAGGCATTTCAAAATGATGAATATTTTTAAGAATTATTTGTTTAAAACTATTCTCACAAAGTAATAACAAAGCTAAAGCAGAAACTACTTATTTCTGTGTCCATTTAATCTTCTTCATTATGTTTTATTAAATGTAATGATAACTATTTGAAAAAAATGAGTAGTTTTTCTCTTTATAAGTTTTTTTATGGAAATTTTATGCCAACAGTGTAATCAAAATTCATTATTATGGCCAGTTCATCATTGACCGGTACGAAGAAAGCCTGCTACAATGTTCTATTCATTTTTATTTGGAGCTTCTCAAATTTTTTTAACACCTTTTACATGTCCTAGCATCCAGATCACTTATCACGCTCTTTTATTCTGAGTAATTTACTGGGCAAGTTGACCCAAACTACGCTTCTTCTTTGTGGCTGTGTTTAACAAGGCAAAACTGTTTGGGTCATTGCTAAATCTGTGTGTTTTGTCCTCTAACGACGTGCTGCAATCTTTTTCCCGAATAGCAATCATTCTTTCGGCCTTTTGTTGGTGGGAGAAAACAGAATGCAACAGCCACCCGCACCGATTTCCAGGCGTTTTCCCCAGCCGATAAACACCCCTATAAATCAAACGACGAAAGAAAAGGAACCCAAAATGTTGCAACTGAAAGTCGCACTGAAGAAGATACTTTATCACTGCGACCGTACCTTTTGTTCGAAAACACACCTCAGATGTGGAAGATTAAAAAAAAAAAAAAAAGAGGAAAGAAAACCTTACCTGCCTCACGTACGGGCTACCGTAGGATGAAAAACATTTCCCATGACAGTTTCATCTCGGGACTAGATATAAAATAATAAAAAAAGAAAACTGAAAAAAAGTTAATCCCTTTAAACAGTGTGTTAAAAGCCCCCTGACTTTGTCCCACCCCCCGCCAAGACCCCCTGACTCCACACAAAAGATTTTTCTGTAACGTAATAGAGGTGGTTTGTGTCTCTCTAATGATTAAAGGTCACTTTGACAGCCAAGGTGTCCATTTATACTTCAGAATAGAACTATGGCGGCTTGGATTATAAGAAGTCCGCAGTGTCTTTTGTTTGACCATGAATGATAAATTGATTTAACTCGTCTTTTGGATACGTCCTGGAGATAATCCTCAGTGACATGACGACTTGCCTATGATGGGAGGGAGGGTGAAAATTTGCTGCGGGAGGGAAGGACGTCATACTCTGTCTTTTGCAATGTGTTGGATTGTTGAGTTGGAATCGTGGTGGTGGGCCTTAACTGTCTTCTTTTATCATTTGAAATAAATGCGAAAGAAGAAAGGAATCAAATGACGGGGGACTGAATCAACGTTAACGTCCTCGACAGGCGATTTTTTTTTGTGCTCCAAACTTGCATCCCCCCCCCCTTAAGTCATGACAGGTAGAAAGAGTCAGCTTTCAATTTCGTCTTTGTGTTAATATGCACGTAATTAAATCAAAATATAATGGAAGCATTAATTAGTTAACAAATTATGTTTAAATTGAGTGTAAAGAGAGGACTCAATTTCCGAAGAAGGAAACTATAAATAATACGAAAAAGAATATAAAGTGTTTGTAGACAAACAAGTCAAAGAAAAATATTTTCTTGCAATAACTTGAAATATAATAAGATAACATAAAATAAACTTTAATTTATACATTTGTTTTCCAGACCAAAACATTAAAGTCATTTATCATATATTGTCTATTTTTTTATGCTGTTTATTTTAGTTGGTCTGTTGTTTTTCCTTAATGACGGCCCAGATATGCGTTGCTTCTTTTTATTTAACCCCACAATATCTATAAGCTATTTACAAGCGTAAAAAGTTCATAAAATGGAGGTTTGACTGTAGTTCCTATTTTATGCTGGATATATAACTTAGAAAGTTTGTTCATAGATATATGTTGTGGAGAGTAAGGTAACAGTTTAGGCACCATCCTTATCTTTTGATCGTGGTAGAAAATTACGAGGTCTGCCGCCAATCCTAAAGTGACATTAATTAACTATCAATTAGTTTCCCTACAATTTGGTGTTGGGAAGGGATGTTGATAAATTTGTAATGGACCTTATTTGACAAATATCTTCAGAACAACGGACATTTACGGAATTTCGAAAAAATCTGTGAAAGATTACTCCAAATATAAATTTACAGCTATTTTGTAAATTATTGAATGTCATTCATTGCTGGAGAGATTTAATTGTTTAAAAAGAAAAAATTGCAGGTACTCTGCTTTCCGCTTCTGGTTCAACAAATCTAAGTAAAAAAAAATCTTCCCTCATATGAAAAATATTTCGAATCCGCAAAGATACTGTTTAACAATTGTGTTCACCCCAGTTTTTTTTCTTCCAGTTCTTATTTCTACAAACTTCGGAACAAGAAGTTGGTCGCGTTAAGCGAAAATAGAAATGGATCGTAATATACAGCATGAAAAAAGGATAATTGTCCCAATCTTATGTAGTTTCAGATACAAGAGATTCAGTGAAATACGTTTAACGCGATAACGCTTAAGACGAAATATCGGTTAACATGAAATAATAAAACGATCCCGACAAACTACTATGTGTTTACATGCATTTCCCCCCTCTTAACATCGCTTAACACGAAAAAAAAAACGAAGGAGAATATTGAAATTAAGCCGACACATAATGAAATGTTAGAGAAAGTTTGTGACGGATCTATACGTGGTTCCACTAATATCTTCTTATCTCTTTAAATGAAATATTTACTTCAACCAACTTTCATCGAGTAAGCAAACGTGATTTATGTAAACGAGGTACATTATATAAATTCGGTTTTCGCGAGTTGGCAGTTAGAAAGGAAGGAAGTGATTTGTTGACACGCTGAAGTTGATACGTTAGATGCGTGCAAATAGGAGTTTAACAGAAGTTTGAGAATTAGTTGTTAGATGAAGATTGAAAAGCAGTGGAATTAATTAAAGATTACAGAGCGTGGAGCCATCGTCGTTTGATCAAGCCGAAAAGAGTGCCTGCAAGTTCCAGTGTAGGATCCGATGTATTAAAGGTTCGGGTTTCTGTGTATTTGATTAAGTAAAAGCAAGTTATTAGTGTGCGACGTAGTTATAATTGAGCGTATTTAAGCTATCCTAGATTCAGTTGAGGGTCTGTAGTAGTATCCCCTTGTTATAGAATCTCACCTCCGCACTCTACTATAATTCATATACCTTAATTAGAATTGTATTGTGTCTGTTTGATAATTGTTAATAAAAATTAATAAATTAATTAGATTGGAAGTAATGTCTGTGGATTATTCTGTTCCTCCTTCACATTTAGCCGAGTTTACTGGTAGACAAGAGGGTTAGGATGTAAGAGGCAGCCGAACGGGTTACCACAAGTTTCTGTATTAAATTGGACTGCCCTGCTGTATCATCGAAAGAATTCGTTGCAGTTTATGATGATAATGTGTGTACAGCCCCAATTACGGCAGACAAAGGCATTTTGGAGTTTGTTCAAAGCTAATGAAAGGGAATGAAATTTGGAGTTTGTCAAAAGCTAATGAAAGGAATGAAATTTGGAGTTTGTCAAAAGCTAATGATGCAGATGCTGACTATGAAAATTAAATAAATAATGCAGCTCCTGTTCCCGCAGCATCATCCGAAATGAGGATCATGAAAAGTATGCGCAGTTATTTAGACGCACATTCTCCAATTGTGAAATGAAGAACAAAATGGATGACTTCTAACAATTTAACAATTTGATGCTAAAGATGACAATGCGAAAATATCAGATTATTTTCCAAAAACTCAATAAATGTTTTGTTTTTCAAAGAAATGGAAAATTTTGTGTTAAATTTCATTTCCTAGCGAATGTTTTTGTTTCATTGATTTTTATTAAATACATGAATGTATTCATATCTATGCAAATGCAATGTACTCTAATAAACTTAATTTTGTTGTGAATATTAGTTTTTCTTTCTTCTTTTCTTTCTTTTTTTTTTTTGCAATATCCTATAATGCATATGCACAATATTGTAAACTTAACGCGGAGCACATTTTCCGAAAGAAAAAGTGCCTCAATTTTCAAAAAATTAGTGACGTTGTAACTCATGCTTTTGTTTATAATATAGTGTTTTTAAAATTTTAAAATATTTCATAAAAAATTAGTTTTTTCTTTTAACTTGTAAAGGGATAGTTCATTCAGCATTATGGTATAAAAGAAAAACGCGAAACACATTTTATAAAAGAAAAAAAATGTGTCAACTTGGATAAAAATGAATAGCATGATAAAATGAGTGATTCTCTACAGCCGGGGTGGGCATTTCGTCGATCGCGATCAACCGGTGGGTGGACCGCTAAGACATTTTGTGGTGACCGCCTAAAAATTTTACCAGTTAGTAATTATGTACGGAAAATTCAAGATTGGTTGACAGTAAACAGACTAAGCCTTCTACTGACTAGAACAACAAAAACTAACAAAAGATAAAAATGTTTTTTCTAAATGTATTTTGAATTGTTTCATAGTAAAAAAATGCATCCTTTGATATAATTATATTTCGGGCAATTATTATTAAGTTTGTATCTTGCTTTTTGCTTTAAACGTGGTTTTAAAAGTCGTTTTTTTATCTTAGTACTGTAGGTCTCTCTCAATACATATTCCGTACTTATTGTTAAGTTATTATCATAACCTTTTCCTCACCTCACCACACCTACGACTTTGGTCAGCAGAGTACACAAGGATTTTTAAGGGAGAGGGGGTCGAGGGTTGAAGGTCTACCGTTCTCGTATCATACCCCAATACGCAGCCAAACATATTTTTTTTGATTTTGTCGATTGTCAGGAACAAAAAACAGCAAAAAAATAAATTACTGAATAAATAACTAACATTGATAAATAAAAAATGACTAATATCAAATACTTAATTACATTATACATACAAGATATACGGGACTATAATGAATCGAATAAAAATGGTTATGAGGGAGGATTCAGACCCATGGATCCCTCCCCGCCTTTGTGTGCACCACTGACACTGGGTGGACCGCAACTCCTTGAAAAAATTAGAAGTAGCCCGCACCCTGGAAAAGTCAGCCTACCCCTGCTCTACAGGAAAGTGAAGCTAAAATATAATATTAATGTTTGAATACTTTTGTATCTTCCGAATTTGGATCCTATTCTTTAACATTAGCCGAAAATAGCCTTAAAATATTTCAGTCCCCTCGGTTTCGTGTTAAATGATTTTCACTGTTTAATGTATGATTATGTCCATGCAATGTTATTTAATCTATTGATAGTTAACTCATAATTTAATTTGTTTACGTAGTTCAAGTATATAAATTTAAAAGGAGCTTTATTCGTCGTTAATTATGAGATATTATTGATTGTGTTATAATTTAATAGGTACGATATCCTTTCAAATAATTTTTGGTTAAATCTAGTTTACACATAATTTTTTTAATCTTATCCTAAATCATCTTCAATTATTCCTTGCTAGTTTCTTACAACATATTATTTTTTATTGTATTAGCTAAATAACAAAAGAACCTAAATTTTCATTGTACAATATTTCAAATATTGATCGCGAGGTTGTAATAAAAATAAATCTTAGCATCTTATTTTTCAGTTTCATCTATTTTTATTTTCGGTAATACCACTCCTAGATTTTATTTTTGCATGGTATGAAATAGAATACTGCCAAGTTTTCATAATATTATAAAATTTAATTGTAATACCTAGGCCTTTTTTACCATAAAAACAAAGATATTCATAAAAGATTACGATTAAAGTAAAATATTAGCTTAATTTGCAGCGTATTGCGCTTCCAAATCACAGATACGGGGTTCAAACCCTGAGCTGGGCAAGGTCGACAAAGCCTTTCATCCTGTAAAAGCTTGACTGTGTGCAGGCTTGGCTTGTAGCGCTGTAAAAACTTGACTGGAGGCTTGGCCCGCAGCGCACTATAGAATTAGGAAGAGAGTGCTGCTGTGGAACTGGTTTTGCCATTGAGCGGAAAGGACAGTGAAGAGAAAACATAGTCTCGCGCATGCAGATGGCGAAGAAGATGCCCGCAGTTTTCCTATGTCATTTATAATTGTAAATAGAGTTGTAAATAGTGTGATGTGATTTGAAGAAAAATAATAATAAACGGTTAATGGTAAAGGAAAGTAAATATTTAATTCAACTAAAGATAATATCTTCAATTGGATGAATAAATGAGTACCAAGTGTTTGCTTGGGAACTAATTACCGAGGGTTTCAAGTCAGACTGACCACCTGACGGGAACATCTGCTCATGCACCTCAGTGTCCAAGGTCATGAAAACTGACATGGCACATTAGGCCTTTGCCCTCGTGGGCTGTTGCGCCACTAAGTTTAGTTTAATTTATTGGCTTAATTTAAAGCATAACCACAAATGCACTTTGCTGCTTGCTATGTAAAATATTTATAACGTATGTATATTTATGTTTTGAAAAATGTATTAAACCTAATATATAATTCAAAAAAAAAAAAAAGAAGTTATATTATGAATATTTAAAAAAAAAAAGATTGAAAACGAGAAGGAAAAAAAAATAAAAGATAAATATGTGCATTGTATTTGTATGAGAATGGTATTAGGCAAATTTGAATTGATATTCAGTCATTTAAATCAGAAGATTTGCTTAAGTTTTTATTGAAATTATTGCTCAGAATAATGAAAGAATTTGGTTCAAAGTTCTGTGCATCTCTATTTGAATAATTTATCCGAAAAAGCATTATATTTATATCAATTCATTTTAGAAATGTATTGTTCAGAAATTAATTAAAACTGATCATTGTTTGATTGTATGACGGATATAAAAGTGCTTATATTTGCATAAAGATGCATTTATTTTACAAACAAAGCTTTGAAATTATAAATTTTTAAAGAAAATTCTTGCATTTAAAGTAAATATGTATTTTCTTTATAGCATCTTAAATTTTTACATGGGATTTCTTTTAAGAAACCGAGATCTTCAATTTATTAAAAAGAAAATAACGCCTGCCTCAGTCAAGTAAAACAATTATACCCTGCAGATATCACTATATTTCATGTGATAACTGACTGTGAGTTATTGTTTATTTTTCAGGGGTTTTTTTTCGAAAAATTTTCCTTTGTGCAATTTAGCGGTTCGCAGCGCACATTTTTAGCATCGCAACATGAACCACTTTTACCGAATTTAATGAACTGCAAACAATTGCATTTAAAGAAAAGAGTTTTGTGCACGGCGAACAAAAGAATTACGATTATATGTGTGCGTAGAGCGCCCTCTATATTTGAGCAAAAGATACAGATGCGAATAATTGAATTCCGCCACCTTTGAAAATCTGCGAAGCATAAAAAGGCGGGAAAAAAAGGAAACAAAGAAAAAGAATATCTCGTGCAGCATTTTAATTAGCATTCATTTGTTGGTTGGTTCTCTCGTCAAAAGACCACTCACAAAGAGAGAAAAGAACGACGTTTTATGAAAATAAATGACATCATTTAACATGGTCTTTGGCTTTGGTTTTCTTTCGCCAAAAAGGCTTCGGCGCGATTGAGAAAAAAAGTAGGAGTTTGAGTGACAAATCCGACGCCCAAAAACCTTTTGTATTCGTTTGAACGGAGGTTTGGCGAAAATTGAAGTCAAAAGGCGACATGAAAAGTTGATGACTTTCAGGTATTGCATTCGACATTCGATTCTATACAGGGTTATGTTTAAAAGAATAGTTACATAGAGCTCTTCTGAAGAGCTTAAAAATTTTCATACACGAGGCCTTTGTCCTGTCGTGAAATTACTTGTTTTCTGTGAATGGCTATCACTGCACGAACAGCGAGGGCGAGTTCTGAATTTAAATAATAAAGTTGAAGAAAAGAAAAAGCTTAAAAGGTTTTTGAATTCAAGTATTTAGAAAGAAAAAGGGTGACATTTTATAAAATTCTTTTTCAGATCTAAACAAAGAGGAAAAATCAATGCGTGTCAAAAGTTTTTAAGAGAAAAGATAAATTGTTTCTCAACTGAATAAAATCATTAATATTATTTTTTTGCAGAATAACAAAGTACGGATTTAGAATCTTTGCATATGCTTAACTAAATTGTTAGTTTCAATAAAGTCATGCTGCATAACTTAAAAAAGAAGTATTTTTTATTCTATAATTCTAAGATAATTAGAAGTAAACAAGTAATTTTACAATTTTTTATGTGAATAAATGTTTTAACAGTTTAATCATGTATCTATCATTCGGATTATACATAAAAATTAAGTAAATAAGGGTTTTCTATAAGATATTTATTAATAATTGAATTATTAATTTGAGCTTTAAAATAAATATTTTAAAAATTGAATCTATTTATTTAAATAAGAAACATATCTTTAATAAGGTATTTTTGTGAATTATGTTATTTTCTTATTCTAATTGGAAAAAAAGGCTAATAATTTTTCCTTTGAGCAAATTTTGAATGGACTCATTTGTCGGAAATATATTACAGATCTTTAAAAATAATTAGTTGCTCCATTTTTAAATTAATACAAGTTCCATAATTAAAATTATCACAATATGAAGTTTGTGATTGAAAGTTTACAGCTAACAACTCAAATTCGACAGTCACGATTACTAAATTCATCGCAAAGGTAACCAACATGACGTTCAATATATTGATACTTAAATTTATAGCAACATGTTTTAGATAATTGGATAACCATAAACAGTCAAAAATATCATTAAAAATTTTCATTCTTTGTTTTTCTTCATTTATTTTATGAATGTTGTGATACATTCGGTCTATTAGTAATGCATTATGTTCGTTTAAAGAATCTTTTGCGGTGGTTTTATTTTATATTCTCACATAAATCGTTTGGTAGTTATAATTATTTAATTATGTTATTATTTTTTTTAAATCGTCTGATTTTCAATATTCATTTAATAACTGTTTTTGTAACTTTGTTTTGATAGAATTAGTTGTAAGAGATAATTCTTCTTTTCAAATTTTGTATTTGAAGTTTGTAGTATGAATCTTCATCTTGTTGAGGTTGTGTGTTTGTACAACAAAAAATCGTTGAGTAAAGTTGATTTCTATTTGATGTAATGAAAATCTTGAAAGCAATATTTAGCAATATTTCATGACACATGTAATTGATGTTCTATAAACAATGGCTTTTCAAGGAATATACGAACAGATCGAAAAAGCTAAGTTCTTGTCTTGTATATAGAGTAAAAAATTTTTGGAACCGATTATTTATTTGCAGATCATTGCAATTTAAACAAAATTTAAATGATCTGTAATGTTATTTGAAAACAGTTATTTAAGAACTATTGTAGCTGTTTTTCATTCGTTGATTGAAACTAGTCAAATGTTTTCATTGATAAATATTTTTTTTCTTGCAGTTAATTTAAATTATTCGTCATCTTCCTTTAAAAATGGAATTAAAAAAATACACCTTTTTTTCCGCAACAATGCTCGGAAATTTAAAACTCTCAGAAAATTATCTTAGTTACACTCTAATTTTTTTAATATAAAGTCACACACATTAAATAATTCCACACTTAACCATACTTTGAATTATTAATTTATCAAAATTTCTTATTCTGAGGGATCTTCATTTGTAGATACGTTATAGTTATATCATAATTAATAGCCAAAAACTATATCGCAAAAAAATATCCGAGAACTACTAGCGTAGATCTATTGCTACAACAATCAAATATATTAAAATGGCTGTATAAAGTTCAAATGTAGATAAAAAAAAAGTCTCAAGAGATATTGATGAAAGCTTCTTAAATATTAAGCATTTTTTTCAAAAAGTTATGTGCTATCTTAGCTTCTGTTATTTCGAGGAAATTTTTCTTCTATAACCATTTCTTATCTAATTTAAGTTAAATGCATTATGAGATATCTGAAATTAGGTTAAACAATTCATTTCTCAGTGTTTCTTGTTCTGTAGTTATTTACTTCTATTGAAGATCAGCGGAAATTTTAATTAAAAATTATCTCTTTGTCTTTGAATTAAATTCCAAAACTGTCCATTTCTTTAAATCTTAGCAATCTGATATAATTTTCTTGAACAATTTTTTTTACTTTGCCCTGCGCATGCAATAATTAAAACTGTTCTGAATCGCAAATTTTTTTCATGCCTACTGAAGCTATCAGTGATCATCAGACCACTGTTGAGTGAAAAAGAGTAAATGAACTTCGTACGATTTTTGTTGTTGAAAAATGACTAAGAAAAGTTAAACAATTTTATGCGAGAGATCAGATGCATTCTGTTTCAAAAGGAACGTTCCAGCTTTACTTTTACTTGTGGAGAATTGTTGGAAAAAGGTGTTTCAACTCAAGGGGACTATTTTGAAAATAATTGTGTGTAACTGGAATGAGAGTTTTTCTTTTTAAAAGAAGAATAAAAGTATATATTATACATTTTTACTAATCTTGCAGGGTTGAAAATTTTGAATTTAGTAAATGGCTTCATGATTCTTGGTAAATGACAGTGAATCGAATAATTTTGATTCAAAATCTAACGATTCAATCGATAATGATTTATTATGTACTTATAGCGAATTGAAAGAGATAATTAGATTTGGTGAATAAGGCTTTCTTTACAATTGGATTATGCAATATTAAAGGTTTTATTGTTTGATATTGTTTATAAAATATGTTTAATATTTGTATCAAAATTTCAGGAATAAACTTAAGGATAGATATATCAAACACAAATAAAAAAATGTCACAGCTTATTTCCAAAACTTTAATTCCCTAAAAATATCTCAACCATATTCCACTCAATTTTTTTCTTTCCGATTACGAAATCGGATGAGTTTTTTTACCCCGGCTTTATTCAGACTAACAACACCTAAAAGTCGCTAAAAGTTTCCCACGCTGCGAGAGACAAGTTACTACATTGAATCCCTTGAAAGAAACCCATCTGTATGAATTCCTATTGTAAAAGAGGTTTTATACCCATTCTTTATGTTGCTATCAAGCACAGTTCTGACTTCTAATTCCAAAACGATTTTGAAATGCAAGTCTCGTGGCCAAATTAATGTCTCTGAAAGACCGTGCATTCCTTAAGAGTTTTATAAGAGACACGGACAGAATTAAAAAAAAAAAGAAGCATTTCTTTACACCTTGGTCTTGAATACGGGTATAATCTACTAATTCATCAAATCATAATGCATGTTGCGTTTGACACATCTGGAAGGGATAATACCTCACGTTGGACTTAAATACATGACATAAACACAATGTCCTTTCTGCCGAGTTCTCATTTGGTATTCCTGACCGAACGTGCGCTAAATGAGCTTAAGTTCCATGCTATCCAATCAGAACTATTTTTCCCGCCTTTTTTTCCCTTTGTGTTCCGTTTGAGATGCGTGAAGCGGATTAGTCATACGACAGTGATTAAACGTGAATTTCATTAAAGGAATTTGGTTTTTGCAGATGGCATGGTTGAAATCTCAATGCCTGTAGGTATCATATCCCCCCCCCCTCTCATCTGAATTCGATGGAAGCGACAATTATTCTTCATTGAAAGGTTCTTTGAGCCCTCTTTATTTATGAGCGTTTTTAAAGAAAGTAGATACATGTTTTGTGTCCTTGTGTCTTAGAATTCCATCTCTTTTTGACCTCCATTATGTAGGTGAGAGTCGATTAAAGCATTAAAATGAAGACGAATATATTTGACTGTTTATTACGTTTATATTGTTCTCTTTTAAATAAAGTTGAGTGATTGTGTTCTTTATAATAAGACATAAGAATTGTTCTTACAATTAGAATTCTGTTAACGAAAAAAACAGACCTTGTGCCAAAACTAATAATTTAATTTATTGCTATTATTATATATCAACTGAGTTACGTACTAAAATAATACTTTTTTATTATCAAGTGATACAATTTTTTAACCGCTGGCAACGATTTTTTCAAATAAAACAATTATTAATTTAACGTTTTAGGTTTTATAACTTCTAAAAAAAAAAAGGTTTAGATTGTTACCTGATTGTTTTTTCGGTGAATTTTCAGGTTGATATAATTTAAAAATAATAAAATTTTAAAAGTAATTAAATCTTTTAAATTACGTATTGTGTCATGAAAGTACTTTTTTACAATTTGAAAATTTTTCTTTTGCTTCGAAACCACCTTCATTGCAGCAAAACCTTTTGAGTGTCGAATAGAAATATTTTAAGTAAACATTTCATTTTCGTGAAACTTTGTTAAAATTTTCCTACGATTTTTTAGCCTTTAAGAAAATAATTATAAAAAATTTTATAGCTTCTACTCTATACATCACACGAATTAAGAAAAAAAAAATAATAATGAATACAAAAACTTAATTTATTATCGAAAATCTTGTCAATTATATAAATATTCAACAAGTGAAATTATCGACAAATGTAATTAATGTAATTTATTAATGCATTTCGATAAAAATCTTTATCGCAAGAAAAAACTTACCAAAAAACAAATCATTTTTTTTTTACATTTCTTTCGTTTGAAAAACTGTTGATTTATTGGTTAATTACACTAATTTAAATCTTTTTTTATACGTATCTATAAATATACATGCATTACTGTTGTCTGTAAATATAAATGCCATACATTATTGTCTTTTAATAAATTTGTATATATTACATACAATCGGAGGGGTTGGATCACCATTACAGAAAACAAGATGGTAGCTGATAGAGTTAACTAAATCAATGAAATCCACTATATATACACTCATGTCCATAAATTAAGGATAATTCAGAATCACACAGAAATTGAACTCTAAAATAAAAATTTCACCTGTAGAATTATCACACACATCTTGAAGAATATGCAAATTACAGGAAACCACCAGATGGCGCGGATAGTACGTCACAATGACGAGAGTGTAACAGAGGGGTATATAAGGAATGGTGGCAAAGAAGTAAAATTGTTCACAAGCGCTTTAAAAGCCTTTCAGTGCAATAACTGCATAGTTATGGCACAAAGGAAGCATTTGGATGATTTTTTAAGTAATAAGAATTATCGGACGACTGGAATGTGGACGTACCAGTGGGAAGTATCCGAGGAACTTGGAATCGCCCAGAGTGTCATCTCCAGGCTTTGGCAACGATTCCAAGATGATGTATGTAGATGTTACAGCACAGGTCGCCCCCGAGTTACAACGCCGAATGAGGACCGGTATTTGGCAGTTACTGCCAAAAGAAACAGACGGAGCACAGCATCAGACCTATCTCGTCAGCTCTCTTTCAGCTACCGATACGGCAGTTTCAAGGCAGACCGTGTACAGACGCTTAGGGCACATTGGTCTATATGCTCGTAGGCCTGTCAGATGTGTTCCCCTTACCGCAACTCACTGTCGCCTGCGATTAACCTGGAGTAGAGAGCATGCATTGTGGACACCACAACAGTGGTCTTGTGTGATGTTTTCCGACGAGTCCAGGTTTAGTTTGCAATCTGATTCTCACCGGACTTTCATATGGAGAGCGCCAGGTACCCGTTACCACCAAGAGAACACCATTAAACGACACTGTTACGGTGGTGCAAGATGGCTCGTTTGTGGAGGAATTATTCTTGGTTCCAGAACTGACCTGCATGTTCAGAGTGTAACGATGACAGGCCACATCTATCGGGATGTCATTCTAGAACAACATGTACGTTGGTTTCGGGGAGCCATGGGTGCTGAATTTTTGTTTATGGATGACAACGCCCGTCCTCACCGTGCAAACATTGTAGACGAATGCCTTCAATCGGAGGATATCACCCGTATGGATTGGCCAGCATATTCACCGGACTTGAATCCAATAGAGCATGTGTGGGATATGCTTGGCCGAAGAATTGCAGCCCGTCAACCCCCTCCACCTGTCTACCGGAACTTCAGATGGCATTGCTTGATGAGTGGTGTAATATTCCCCAAGATCAGATTGATAATTTGATACTCAGCATGCGTAGGCGTTGTAAGGCCTGTATTGCATCGTCCGGAAGACATACTCCGTATTAACCATCATACTAACCATGTTATACTGTTTTTTTGCAAATAGATTCTTTTTTGAAATTTGCTCCAGGAGTAAAATCGCAATTTTTATTAATTATGTCAAACATACAGCATCTTTTTTGCTCTTTACCTTTTGTTTAATAAATAGACTTTACAAATAAGTCAAATTTGTTTTGCTTCTGTCTCTTTCTTTGCCTGAACTTCATTATCCTTAATTTATGGACATGAGTGTATTTCCCCCCATTTGTTTTTTCCATCAATTTTTCTATGAAAATCTCTCTCTTTGGAATTGTTATACTCTTATTTAATGTACATTTGAACAAAACAATTAAACAAATAGAGTTTACTTTCCAACATTTCTTATAATGTTCACTTACTTTTCAAGAGTATCCCTCAAATGTATGTCGGTGCTTCCGATGAAAATTAAGAGGAAAAAAAGCACTTCGTCCACAGAATTACATGCTTTAAACATCTCTGTCTGTATAACTTAATGAAATACAAGCAAATCTTTTCATTTTCAAAGAAATATTCATATGCAACGTTCAATATTCTTAAGAGTTTAGATCCTGAAATCTCAATTAGGTGTCTATAAACCACTTGAAGGTCTGTTGAACGATTTTTGGGATCCATGAGTTAATTGAGAGAAGAAAAATTATACGTTTATAACGCTATACTATCTTGTGTGTGATTACCCACTCGAAACTACGCTGCGGTTTTCTTTGATGGCCTTTCAAGTCTTAACTGCCACCTTTTCATGTAAAAAATGTTATGTGTTAATGAGATAATGTATATAAAGCGAATTGAGGTAGTAGTTGATGGAGTAACCGTGGAAGTTAGTTAACAAGTAATGAGCTTATTTCATCAAAATTATATACAATGTTTCTTTAGAAGAAGGTAAAGATTTGGAATGCCTGCATTAGTGGATGTTCTCCGATCCAATTAGCTTGCATCTCTGCTATTTTCTGGTAGATAAGTAGTTTTTCGATGATTATACTTATGTCGTACGAGAAAGTCTTCCCATCCCAAATTATTTGCTTAATCAGTCAGAATAACAAATTGAGATTAGTTTATTCTTGTGTTTGAGATTTGCTATTGCTATGACACAAGCAACCACGATAGATTCACTTTGAGATATAGCGGGAACGGAATATTCGGAGATACCGAAAAAAAAAAAAAATATAACCAGCGCATGCTTCTGGGTTATATTAACGAGTTAAACTCCTACTTTATAAAAAAATAATAATTGATTAAAATCTTTCATTTTACATATTGAAAAATATGATTGTTATAAATTGGAATGATATTATTTGTATTTATCTTTAAATATCCCCCTCCCCATGTTCTTGTTCATGTTATAAACAGTAACATACAAATTCTCTTTCAACAGTATTTCATAACTAAAATTTTAACTTAAATTCTTTGTACAACTCTTCACCCTCTTCTCTTATACTTAATATTTGGTGGGTCCATTAGCAATTAATTATCCGACTTCTTCAAGCATCCGTCCTTCACAAAACTTACATAAAGATCATGTCTGGAATGAATATTCGTAAGCGAAAATAACCAACGTATTTCCCTTTTTTTTCGTGTTATATGCTTTCTCTAAGTAGTGGCTACATACTATTTCGTATATACAGTCTCTAACCAGACCCCTAATACATTAGAAATAATTACTGCAACTGTGTGTACAGCAAGAATTTACTTTCATAAAGTTCTTACATTTTCTGTATTCCTAGAGTTTTGACCCGGCACTTTTCACGCAGGGTATGCCATACCCACCTTCTAACTTTTTTCAACGCTCGTTCTAAACTTTTTTTTGGAAAATGGATAGCTTGTCGTGTAGCGACTTTAAGGTCATAAGGCCCTTAGCTTGTAGGTGAATTCTAAATATATATTTTTGAATACATCCTCTTCGTTTATGTCATACCCTGTGCGTGAAACGCTGTTACAGTTCTGAATACATGAGCACGCTTTAAATCTTCCTTATGCTATGACGAGTTATTGTAGTTATGATGAAGAAATGTGATACTTAAGTAATTTAATAGATACAGCATTTAATAGATATAGTAAACAGTATTTTTGGGTAAAGAACATGTCTTTGCGGGGATGATGAGTAAGAATCGAATGATGAAAAGTATAATAGCAAGTATGATTCCTCTACTGAAAACAATCCAGATAATTTAACCGAGGGAACAATTATCATCCTTGATAAAATGACCACATCATATTCAATGGCTAAAAAATGTAATCGTTAGCCTATGATAATCTTTTTTGTGTTGCTGTACGTTGAGACAATAAATGCGCAAATTATTTTGTTATATCCTCAAAAACTACCAACTAAACATTGAACCAGATGCTGATTTCTGAAGTGTTTCGGATTTCGATTTACAGAAGAATGTAAAGAATGTAGAAACCAGCAAGCAGTGCTTCTACGAAGTTTTTTTAAAGAAATTAAGATCCAGTGAAAAACATCGCACTTACTCGCGACGAAGACTAAAGGAGTATATAAACAAAGTACTGAATGCCCTTATAAAAAGAACAGAAGAACTAAATTTACTTGTGAAAAGTGTAATAAACATATTGTATTTCCTACTTTTACACCTTTGTATACAGATTTCATGGTAAAAACAGAATGTAACATTCTTGGGTAGGAGATACCCTGCGCGAGAACTTTCGTTTATTTTTTCCGCGCGATTAAAAAAGGTGCCGAGTTAAAAAAAAGGTACACACCGCTGTGTTAAAAAAATACGAGCTTGATGCCTTACACACAGTGGTGAACACAATGATGGGGTTTGGGGGGGTTCAAATCCCTCCCACAGAACAATACATTTATAGTTTTTAGCGTAAAGATAACCCCTTGGCACTTCCGTTTACTCGTACATATTTTTTTAAATATAATCCCTCCCATAGAAAAAGTCTGTGTAAGCCATTCCTTGCTCTATGTAGTATTATATTACATCAGCGATTCCCAAAGTGGTCTACATAGACTCCAAGGGGTCTATAACGACCTGTAAAGGGCCCACGTAAGGAAAAATTATTTGGGGGTTCATGAGGTATAAGTGGGAGTCTACGATAGTGGTTCTCGTTAAACTAGATCGTGATTTTAATTTTAAAAGAAAATTTAATCAAGTAGAAACCAGATTTTACCTATTTAATAGATTTAATTACTTAATTTAATGAGGTTAATTTGCTGTTAAAAGGCGACTGTATAAATGTTATTAAAATATGGATAATCATTTCAGCATTTTTTGTGAGAATTAAGCTAAAGGAGTATAATATTGTGGACGTTGCAAATTTTCCCAGTTCCCCATTTAAATGTTCAGATTTTGAAACTAGGTCTGAGTGTTTGACTATGGTAATACTACAGTAGGGAATGAACTCATATTGTCAGATTGAAAAAAAAAGTAATATTACATGAGGAACTGATCGGAATAGGCAGTAACGAAGATCTTAAAGTAAAATTTATAAATGTATGTAAGCAATTTTCGGCTTTAAAAAGACGTACACCAATTATTTATCTTGAATTATGGAATATCGTGAGTTTTTAATTGCTTTTCCTGGTGTGAAGGAGTTTCAGCGCAGTTGCCAAGCTCCAAAACAAAAACAAGAGGGGGTCAAGGAGACTAACCGATTCGATTTAGGGTTAAACCCGACAACATAGATGCCAAATATTGAAAATTTGTTATTCAAGCACCAGATTCATTCTTCCCGTTAAAAGTATTTGTTTGTTGCTCAGTTATTTTACATATTAATTAAATTTTAATTTAAGATTAATTAACATATTTTTTAAAGTTTTAAATAATATATTTCACTACAGTTAGAAATTTAGATCGCTTAAAGCATAGGTTCCCAACCTTTTTTGAACTGGCGCCCCCTTTTCAAGTAAATATTTCGATGTCGCCCCCTCCCACTCTAGAGAAATAAGAGTGTATATAATACATGGCGAAAACAAGAGAAAAGTTGTAAAAACTATCCTATTACTAATAGAATATTAATTTTTTAATTTAATTTTTTTCTATAGCCCCAATTTTTTCACTTGCGAATCTGAAATAGCTATTGCCACAAATATATTTAAATGTGTAATATATATTTTAGTCATAGATAGGATATTGTTGAAATTGAAACACTACTGAATTTTTCTTCATTTAAAAGAGTGAAATAAAAGTTTTAGCTTACTTGTTATAAAGACAAGTAGTGGTTTTGATGATAAGAAGCCCCAATCCACAATAAACAATTCCTTTCAAAATAAATATAAATTGACAGTTTCAGCCTTTAAAGAATCACACGTTAATTCCTGGTTAGCATATTTAATTATGTTTCTTGGATAATATACTTAATGAAATGCAGTGGACGAAACATTTTTTCTATTACTCACAGACAAAGACAGCATGTGCACTACAGAAATTAAAATGCACTTAATCTTTCAATTTTTTGTAGGTCTGAATGTAATGTAATCTTTAAGTTTTTCACACATCCACTTCCCGAACTATCGAAATATGTGAATTTTCGTACATGCGACATAGAAACGCTTTAAATGCATATAATCAACATAAGTAAACAGTATTAAAGTTTACTTTTGTTAGTACATAATAAGCGTATTTTTTAAAGTCTTTTTTTAGACTATATTTGGTTCATCTGCTCAAGCCCCTCCGTACGATCTCACCACCCCCTAATTTTCTCTGGGTCTTTTACTGCCCCACTGAAAGCCTCAAACGCCCACAAGGGGGCGTTATCACTTACGTTGAGAACCTATGGTTTAAAGTAAACTTCTTTATACAAGCCGTCAAAAAACATATAAGTTGATAAATTTGCCAAAATTCAATATTAGGTGAACAGGGCAAACTCCAAACCGAAAAACATGGCAAGGAGTCTATGAGACAAAAAAGTTTGGGAACCTCTGCATATTACATTCATATATGCCACGAAATTGTTATTAAAAGATAAATACAATGAGTCAGCAAAATAAGTTTTTCTTTTTTGCAGAAATTTTTTAAAATAAATTTATCCTCAGTTGTTGGCATATTTTCCCTAAATACTTACATTTTCTTAAGTGAGTTTTTAAATGATCAAGAAATTTCTTACAAGCAAAGTTACATATGAGTATGAGAGATGATAAAATTTATTGTTGGCAGACACAAAAATATTGCTGCAAAAATTGATAAAAAGAATTTGCTTTGAAAATTATATTAACCCTACTTTCCGTCTACCCTGTGATCCGGCTAAAGGTGTGGAAGGAAGTGAAGGATTATTCGACATGATAATTCCCAATTATTTTATTTAGCACTTTAATCGACTCAAACACAATTCAATGCAACAATATAAATAGGATGTTCCAGTCAGTCAACAGAGAGAAGGGACGAGGATCGCGTTTTGAGAGAATGCATTTAATAAACTACTTATATTAATAGTTTTTCTACCTCAATATTACTTTATACGGTAGATATGTAACTAATGGTCGCTTAACCTTTTAAGTATCAAACGTAATATGAAGGTGACAGTACCTGAACTATAGGCTGTCTTCTAATCAATTTAATTTATCTATAACATTACCTGACTTTTATCTTTCACAAGACCTTTATAATCTTTTATGGTAATCTTCACCTTGTTTCTCTCTTGTCACCTTTAGTTATTAACCTTCTAATCTTCTAACTTTCTATTATCGACCCTTCTTCACTTTCTAGCTCACTAAGTCTCTCACTAGTCTCAATAACTCACTAACTCTCGCGAACTAGAACTCTATATAATAAATTTAATTTGCATGTCACGCCTTCTTCTTAGGAGAAGATTGATGAATTTTGATAGCCCCAAAGAATACCCAAAAGGATTAATAAGAGGACGCGTATAGATCCGTCACAAAATTAGTTGTAACAAGTAATTCTTCCGGCGTATTTATTCAGAAAATAACTAATTTTTAGAGACATTCGTCGCATGAGAAGTTCGTGAATCTTATTATAAAGCCTTGGAATTAGTCGGAATTTATTTTAGCCCCTTTCACGTACCAGATTGCGCTTTCTAGTACCCCAGAAATCCCCAATTTCTATTGATACTGACCTTGATGTTACGACGTACATTTCATTTTTCCTTTTGACCCTGACTAAAACACACATTTGGTCGTGTTTTGTTTCGCTTTCTGAAGTTTGTATAACTATTTTTGTAGTTTATTTTTACTTTTTTTCATGCCAATATGACATCATCATTGGATTTCAACGAAAGTGAAACTGAATGAGAATGTTTGCCGGAAATCAATTAATACGACAGTGACTCTGATACGATTTTATCAATTTGTGATGAAGAAGATGAAGAAGAAATGGAACAAAAATAACAATACACTTATGTAACACATGTGAAAAATCTTTTTGTTTTCCAAGGAACATTTCGAGCAATTTCGCAAAAACCTGTAACTATAATTTTAATTTTCCCATTTTTTAAAAAAAATTTTCGTACCCTTTACATTTTGTAACTTTTGTAATTTTATACAATTCCAATAAAACAAAATCTACCTTATTCTGTTTCCTGTACTGGTTACACTAGTTGTACACCTAAATAAGCCATGCATCCCCATAAGGCTACAATCTGATTTTGCCCTATACATAGCATCATGCATCCACTAGTGGTTATATAGTACTCAAAGGGCTACAGGGGGAAAATAATCTCAAATACCAGATAAGTCTCTTAAATTTCTTTTTATTGATTAAACAAGTTTCAGATGGGTGTTGGCCACCATAATATTTTGAGGTGAGGTTTTGGCGATGTATTTATTCTTTACAGCTGTTAAATATAAAATATATTATAGAAGATTATTATATATTATCGAAATATATAATAATCTTCTTCAAGATTATTATTAAATATTATAGAAATTTATAAATAGCATAAATATATATATATACACACGCACAATCCCAAAAGAAAAAAAGTATATTGCTTTCAAAATCCCTGGTCTCATTCGATTCCATGGGAATTGTTTACTGATAAATATATTACACTTAATTTTGGCATTTGGTAATTGACAAATAGGGCCAATTTCTGTATTAGGCATACTTTAATGGATTCATCAATTTATGACACAAACACACGTTAACTGCTTTTTCGTATTTAAAAAAAGTTTTAATGACTATTTCTGCAGAATAATTTTTTATGTAGAGAACGTCTTTGAAAGATAGCAATAAAATCGCATAGGAGGAAAGTAAGCAATATTTTTTTCAAAGATTGATGAAAGCAAATATGTTGAATATTATTCATTGAGAAATTAAAAATTAAGTAACAATTATAATCATTTCTCAAACCTTTGCAAATTGTTTTTGAATGCAATTTAAGATTGCGAAAAATGTGAAATCCGTATTTAAATAAAGTTTTATTCGCCCTTTATTTCCTCTATGTCTTTTATTTCATTGCATCTAAGCGTGAATGATTCTTTCATGAGGATTAGAATGAATGTTTTTTTTTAAAAACCAGATCATATTCTTCATACTGAATAAGTAGTTATTTTAGCTTATTGTTTTGTGAATGCATACAAATAATAATAATAAAAAAAGTGGAATAGAGAATGAAACCGACATCAAAAAGCCAGGATCATATAACCAGGTTTTTCTTTTAAATGAAAATATAAATTTTAAAAGTGTGAAGGGAAAAAAAAAAATATAGAAGATATTCACAGGCCAAACTTTCTTTTAGTGCATCCATTATACACTATACAAAAAATTCTTTTTTAAAATAAACAAATAGGTATATAGATACAGATGGAATTTTTTTCATAAAATAGCATATATTTTTGGTACTTAATATTTTTATATTGTGTGTTACGCTGTCTGATTTAAATCTCTTAAAAATGTGAGAACTGTTCTTTCTTTTATTGAAATATATTTTATTTGATCTCTATAAAATACATCTATAGAATATCTATATCGTTCTTTTTGTAAACTTAGATCCAGAAAAACTTGTATAGGCTTTTTATTATTTCTCTTCATTTGATTAATCGGTGAATAATACTTGCAATCAAATGACATAAGCAAATACTTTAATAAAACATTTTTAAAATTTTTCTACGGTCCAGATTAAATATTTTAGTCTCTGACAATGAATTCTAACGTCTTCCTATTTTTTAAATCAGGGTAAAGATTTATTTCTGTATTTTTTTTGAGGGGGGGGGGGTTTTTTTTTTGTTATACCAGATAAGGTGATATCAGATTAGTTTTAAAATATGTTTGCTCATAGAAAACAAAAAAGGAAAAAAAAAGAGAAAAAATATATATTTTTAAAAAAATAGGTTTTTTGTTCAATAAATAAAGGATTTTTATTGCGTTTTTGAATGAATATTGCAGAGAATTTAATTTGTATTTCTTTTCCTTTTAAATTAAAAAGAAAAAATTTTTCTTTACAAACAGATCATCGAGTGTTTATAAATATTCTTATAATGGATGGAACTATTTAAAAATGAATTAAAATTATTTAATTACATTTTGTGAAGTAGTGAGAGAGAAAGGATTAAAGGAATAATTTAAGAGACAAACTTTTGAATCATAATTTTATGCTGAGAATTCTTAAATTAATTGAAAATTCTATGATTTCTCTCTGATGACCAAAAAATAATTCATTAAATACTCACGCAATATTAAATTTCCTTACATCTTCTTCTTTTACATGTTTTCTCTTTTGAACACTAGATGGCGCTGCTCATTTTTAATTGCTTGCGTAGCGAAATCATGATGGAAATACCAGATAAATAAAATGCATGAAAAATTTACGATGTTACTTATAACTTATTCACAAAAATTATTTTTTTTCAATTATATTAAATTAGAATTCGATTTCTGAAAAAGGAAAATAAGGAAAGAAACAGATTTTTTAAAAAGAAAAATGTTTCCTACATTTTCGTATTCCCTGAAACAAATTTTATTCGCTTTATAATTTTTCTTTGGAAGCTTAATTATAAAGTGTACACCAGAAGAGTATATAAAATGAAAAATACGTTTATTTTTGTTAGCTTATTTTTCGTTTCCTTCTTTAAAAAAAAAATATATATATATATATATATAAGAATAGTAAATTACAGGAATCAAGTTATCTCAACATACGAAAAGTTATTAATATTTCTTGACTCATTCGGAAGAGGATAAAAAGTTAAGCTCTTTATTTTTAAAAAAATGTAAGAAAAATTCTCAATCAAACATACTAGCGAAAGTTATTAACTTTATCATTATTTTTATACAACATCTTGCTCTTCATGTTACAAATAAAAAACAACTTTATGCTTAATTTTTAAAAAAAAATTTTAAAAAATAAATTTTAATGTAATTTATTTTTATTTAATAATTATGTTATGAAGCATTAAAAATTTTTTGAATTCCGTCTTTTAAAAAAATTATTTTTTTTTGTAATTTTATATGTTTAATAGATAAGTGATAATTGATTTTTGCAGAAAAATATTCTTTTTTAAGGAATATGTTATAAGAAAAATCTTTTTCCCAGATTTTTTTTAAAAAAAATTCAAGTATATCTTAGAAATTTTCAGTAGGCATTGATATCTTTTTATATGATATCAAATGTATGTTATTCTTGTTTCGAAATTAGCTTCATTTGAAACGAAAATCACATCCCCCACCCCTGGTATTCTAGAGGTGGGAAAACATGAAAAAAATCCCGTCAATCAAAGAGCAAAAATAAAATAATAAAGTTACATTTGCAAATTATGCATTTATTATAAAATATTTTCATTATTCGGGGACAGAAAACTAATTATTAAAAATCTAATGCATTCATTTCGATTTTATAAAAGATAATAAAAAGCACTTCTGATTAGTAAAAATATTTTTATTTAATTTTCCCAATCAATACATTTTTCTGTATTTCGACTATTAATAGCATGTTTGCATTTTTTAAGATGATTTTTGAAAGAGTTGTTATTTTCTGAATTACGGTAATTGCTCATTATATGTCGGTAATTGCTCGTTACAGAATTTCAGTTTTTTTAATTATTTTTTTAAATTATTAATTTAGAGATTTTTATATTTTAATTTGTTGCTCAAATTCTGAAGTTTAAAAGCAAAAAGGCAAATAATAGGTAAAATTGAATTCTAAAAAACAATTTATATACCTGGAATAAGCTACGATGATAAATTTAACTATGCAGTAAAATGTGCAAATGGATAAAATAGGAATTTTTGTGAAACAAATTATAATGGATTCAAATAACAAAGAAATGTCCATCTTCAAAGGTCAATTTGAGATTTTTTTTTTAAAACTATTGTTTACATCAAAGCTTTGGATCTTATTTCTCTTAGAACTACAGTAAAATATGTTTTAAGCAAAAACATTTAAGACGAAATATGGAATAACACGTAATAATACAACGTTCTTGACAAACTACTATGTATTTTCATGCATTCTTTTTCTCTTAACGTGCTTAGCACAAAAAGAATTTCTTTTTGGTAATGAACACAAAATACGTAAAACATCAGCCGGATTGGACTGAGCTATCATATATGGGATGAATTCATTGCGGTAGATGATGATAATGTGTGTGTGTAGCCCCGATTTATTATGGCAAACAAAGATATTTTGCAGTTTGTTCAAAGCTCAAAAAATATCATTGATGCAGATTCCAAGGACGAAAATGAAACGAATAATACAGTTCCTGCTCCCACATCATCGGAAATGAAGAAAGACATGAAAAGTATGTGCAGTTATTTAGACGCACATTCCAATATTAGTATAACAAAATAGACAATTTCGAACAATTTGATGCTAAAAATGACAATGCGAAAATAATATCAGATTATTTTCCAAAAACTCAATAAATGTTTTGTTTTTCTAAAAAAATTAAAAAGTTTTTTTAAATTTCATTTTTAGTGAATTTTTTTCTTTCATTGATTTTTATTAAATACGTGAATATCTACATATCAAAGTAAATGAATGTACTCTTATAAATTTAATTTTGTTGAGTATATACATTTCTATCTCTCTCTCTCTTTTTTTTGCAATATCCTTTAACACAAAAAAATATTTCAGTCCCCTCAATTTTGTGTTAAATAAAAATTTAAAAAAAAAATGCTAAGAAAAATATTAAATTACTTTCCAAAAACTCGATAAATGTTTTGCTTCTCAAAAAAATTTTAAAATTTTGTATTAAATATCTTTAAGTTCTAGTGAATGTTTTTGCTTCAATGATTTTTATAAAATGCATGCATATATATGTAAATAAAATAAACTCTAATAAACTTAATTTTGTTGATATGTATTTTTTTAAGCGATATGTCTTAAACACGAAATTCTTTTAACACGAAGAAATATTTCAGTCCCTTAAATTTCGTGTTAAGCGATTTTCACTGCATTTAGTCTGTAGGAGGTATAGTCAGGATCTTTTGTTCGTCTAATTGACGCTATTTTAAATCGAGTCGAAAGCGAGTCATATTGTTACTGAAGACTACTGTATTACTACACTATATTCGTCGAAGTTCAAATTTCTGAATCGAACGTTGACTATATAACCAATTCTCACGATTAAAATTTTCATTTATAGTTTTTTCATGCTTTCGATTCAATACTCAATTCATTTTGAACTATATCTCGTTTGCTTTATAAATATAACTGAATATCCGAGTGGTATAAATTAATTACATTGTGCTTGGATTTAATAAAGTAGTTGTTCTATTTTATCTCATTTCCACTAAATTTTTTCCCCTCCAACTTTGACGGAAGAATTCAAACAGTTCTCGAATTGGCGCGGTGTGGAAGTTGCTACCGGGAAAGGCCAGCTCAGATCACTTGATCGGGGCTCAAAATTACATGACCTTTATAAATAGCTCCCCTGATGATTCTGAGGGCGATAAAAACGCACATTTAATCAAATTTTTAAAAAAGAGTGAAAATTAATTAAATGCTATCTATGTAATAGCTTTCTATTTATGTGTTCACGGTCATTTTTGAGAATTAAAAAAAAAGTTGAAGCTAAATTGAAAATAACTAAAATCTTAAAAAATTTATTTCATTTTCATTTTACCTAGGAATGAATACACCTGTTGTGTTTTTGAATATAAATACAAGGCTGTATTAGTGTAAGCACAACGATACAGGGATTTTTTTCCCTTCCCCGATCTGACGTAACTTTTATTCCTGATTCAAAGAAAACAAAATGATTTCGGGTTCAAAGATGAAGTTATTCCAAGTTGATTTCAAATTTTTTGATGTTGCTGAACATTGTTAGTCATTATTCTATACTTAATTAAGAAGTGTATATATTTTTTTATTATGAATAAAGCAGGATTTTAAATAAGTATATGAAAAATTCGTTTTAAATTGTTCATTTAATAGCGAGGAAAACCATTTAAATTACACAGGTTTGTTTTAATTATACTGAATAAATTATGAAAAAATATTTAATGTCTTGGGAATTGTGAATATAGGTTATGAAATTCCTTTAAGATGGGGAAAAAATCAGCTACGTATTTCCATTACTGCTATTGCTTTGAATCTTTTTTTTTTTTACAAAGTGTTTACTTAAAATCTTAATTTGTGAAATTATGCTTTCGAAAAAATAAATAATACAAAATAATATGAGTTTCCGAAAATTTTTTAGATTTAATTTTCCCGAGTTAAATTCCTAAACATTGATTTTATCTAAGTAAGGACTTGTATAAAAATATTTTTGAAATAAAAAATGGTTGGAACGAAGAACGGAAAATGAGAAAGAAAAAAAAAAAAAAAAAAATGGGAAAATATGTATAGAACCAATTTTTGAAAAGGTACTATCTTTGCTAAATAATTCTAGATAGATTTGTGGAAGTTTTTCGGAAATGATAATTTTAAACATCAAAACCTTCTATCCGTAAAAATTGATGGAAAAGTTAAGAAAACAACAAATCTGTCCTACGTTTTAGGAGACCTGAATTTAAACAACAAATCTTAAAATCTAATTAGTACAATGATAATTAGAGCTTTTATGCTTTAAAGAGATCTAAATCTTACATCGATATTTATTAGTTTCCTATTCTCTCAACTACTAATTATTTTGAAAGAAGCTGTAAAACATGGATGATAGACAGCTGGAAGATCTTATACTTCGGCCTCAAAACTAAGACACAATAACGAAGGTTCGAAATAACCTTACGAATCTTAGACGGCTTAAGGATGGGGTGCCTATTCAGATGGCAACCTCTTGATTCGACAATAATTCAAGATTAAGAAATCATCGCTAATAATTCCATTTATTCAAGTTGTAGGGATGTTAATCTAATGCACTAGTTACAGTTTTGCTAGGTCAGTAGAAAGTGAGAGAACGGTAAGCGAAACAAAAAAAAAAACCAAAGTTTTAAATGAAAATTTAAATAAATCAAATCCACAAAAGGCAAATGACAACTACCCATCGCTCTTTTCTTTGGAACAAAACGGTTCCGACGAAATCGAATATTGCGAAACGTCCCACAAAGGAGAGATAAGACACCTGAAAAATAAGGCACCACCTACCGCTGCTTTTTTCGAACCACCCCGGCGGTCGGGCTCCGCGGGAACCAGGTTCAGAAAAGGCCGCTCGAATGAAAAAGAACCCGAGAGCTCCCGCCGTTCCAGCACAATGGCCGCTGTTTAGAACTATCAAAAAAAGGCGCGAAAACTCGGCGGGGGTGGCAGCGCGTCAAACCAGTTTTTTACGGGAGATTACCTTGAGGTCAGGGATTGTGAGGAGGGGCATAGAGGGTGGAGACACCTTGCGCCGATTTATATATTTCACTTTCTTTCAACTATATTTTTGGACAAGGAACAAAAAAGAATTTTTTTAAAGTGATATCAGTTCGTGATTTTGCTTCCGCAACAGTTGCTGTTGTGCGCAGGCGTGCTGGCTCATTACAAGATTATTTCGTAACTGAAGTTTTGCTGCAATATTAAAAGACGCATTTATTGTTTAGTTCCTGCTTCTGTTAGGGTACAGATTTGATATTCGAACTACAAAGGTGAGTTCGCTTAACATCTTCAAGTGTATGTTTGCGTAGGACAATCAAGCATTAAGTTTTTACAATGTCATGCAAAACTAAGTAGTTTTCCAATGGAAAATGTAACATTTGGCATTTGTTGAAAAAACACCTGCAATAAAGTAGAAGGAGCTACTTATGGATTTATCAACAGATTCGATGCCAAAATTCTAAATTTAATCAAGTGGTCAAGGTATCAGATCGTGGCTGGCTTGTCACGAGTTCGAGCCCAGTACCACTGAAGACCCACCGTGTAGGGGAGCGATGCACTTTAAATCTGTCGAGAGCTCAAACACCCTCCCGTTGGTGTGGTAGTTAGGAGAGGAAGGTGCCGTCCTCGTCACTTGATCATGGTTCAAAATTAAGAGGTCCGTCGCCAAAAGCCCTTGTGTATAGCTAAACAGTGTGACGTTAATATTCACTCACTCACGTCAAAACTCTATAATCAAGAATTGCTCCTAAGTGTTTATGTTGCTAATTTATGCAAAACACTCAGTATTTCTCAAAACATTTTAACGGCATTCAGAACAATGAATATAAGTGAAAAATATTTCTCAACCTATAAGTGGCTACCAAAATACAGTTTGTGTTAAAAAAATGCAAGCACACATATCCCAGTTACTAAACATAATGCATAGATCACAGATTAACATCATCAATGAGTAAATTATATTTATATAGTAGATTAAAAAATTTTAATAATAAATGCAATATATTTTTTAATTGCCTTTACATTAAGTACATGTACAAAACTTGTTGATCTACTTTAAATATTAATTTAAGATATATTCTTAGTGTGTGTGTGTGGAATAGGGTTCCACGAAAATACTTTCTAGTTCTAGGAGTTCCACAAAAATACCTTCTACTTCTAGGAGTTCTGTGAGTTGAAAAAGTTTGAAGACCACTGTTTTAAAGTAATAGTTAATTTTTCAGGGATTATATTCCGTTTACTCGCCACTGTTGTGTTGTTTAAATAATTTTATGAAGATATATATGCGACATTAACAACCTGCGTAATACGAGAATTGGTTTCGCCTTACAAAACTTCTTTTGATGCATTTTTAGTAGTTTTAACATTATAACAGCAAATTAGTAGAAGTATACATGCTGAACTTACTAAAAACACTTTAAGCTATTAGAGAGGATATTAGGACTAAGCAACATTTATAACTAGGATTTGATACCATACAATCTTTTAACTGAAATTTTGAATCGCTGTTTATTTCCGCTCGTGGTTCTGGGAGCAATAACGCACACAGGAATTTTTCAAGGGGGTAGGGGGTCCAGGGTGTAAAGTCCACTATTCTCGTACCGTGCACCAATACACCGCCCAACATATTCTTTTGTCAATTTTCAGGAACAAAATAGTAGAAAATTAATGAATGAATGAATAATTAGCATTAATTAATAAAATTAATTATGATTAAATTTTACGTGCTATATACATAGGATTGTAATCAATCGAAAAAAACCATGGGTTTGGGGGGATCCGAACCCAAGCCCCCCCCCCCCCTCTTGAGTGCGCCATTATCTGGGAGCAATGGGTTAAATAAGGAATGACCAATCTTTTTTGGGAAGAGTGCCACTATCTGATAAAAAAAAATTATGCGTGCCATTTTCAACTTTTCCAACAAATAAAAGAAATAGGATGAAAAAGTGAAAAAATATTACTTATAAGCTTATTATGGGGTTGTTACACAAATAGCACATTTTTTTATTGCATGTCGAAGTAGTAGAAATTTATAAATATAATAAATAAGACAGAAGTACGAACTTTGGTTTTATTGTTAATAAACTTTTTACAGGTTCAGTCAGTTAAGTTAGGAGTGTAACTTGATGCATTTAGCAAAAAACAATTATTAAACAATAGGCTTTTGAATTAGTAATTTTTTTAACAAATCATCTATATTAGGACCCTTGAAGATGCTTATAAAATTAGGTTGTTTTAGATGTATATCAGCTAATTTTGATTGATATTTTGATTTTATGCTCAAAATAGAAAACATTTATCCCCAAATATACGTTGATCCAAGTTTTGAGGGGGGGGGGGGTCTGAGACAATCGCATTCATGAAAAAAATTGCAAACAAAATTGTTATTTATTATTATCTTTTAAATTTTTAAAATTTTCCAGTATAAGTCTTCGCGTGCCACACTGTGGACTCCTACGGTATAAGTCACCGTAATTCTCTTATTTGTTGTACGACTTACAGTCATAATCATTATAAACTCATTCTCTTATAACTTATTTGCCAATTAGCAATAATTAACGATCCAGAAACTATTTATCGACTAACTCTCGACTAGCTTAGCGTATCTAAATGTCACGCTTAAATATAACAACTCATTTGAATAATTCAAGTCTTCATCTTCTGGGGGAAAGTTTTCAATAGAACTAACTTACAGTTAAAAAGAAATAAATTTACCCAAGAATATTAGTTGAAGGTTTGCGGATAGACCCATTACAATACGACATGCATTTTGGGGGAAATCGCACGTTAAAAGCCCATTTATTGAGTTAACATTTATTTTTTAAAAAATATTAATGTATTTTTTTTAAACACACTGCCTATGTATAAGCATGTCTCACCGTTATTTCCATCATCTTTCACCTTTGACCAACACAAGAGACTTTCAAATCTTTCTTTGACCGTTATCTCACCTGTGTAAGATTCACATTCCTCAAACGTGAACTCACCACTTTCAACAAGAAGCACAAATCACTCAATGCATCCACAGGTGCCACGACGTCCCCCGAGTCACGATTCACCAAGGAGGTAAGTGGGTGATTGGTGCTCACAGAAGAGAACAAACCGCAATAACAAAGGCCGAACTAGCCACATTAGTGTCACTTTAGACACCCGTGTTGTGTTTTCAAAAGCTCCGCGGGACGCGACCCTTGCCACTCGAGAATAATGGTAAAAAGCGCCGCTCTGCGAGGGTGTTGCGAATCTCAGAGATTCCTCGCTTGACACCCTCGTGTTCTTCATTTATCTTGAGGGTGGAAGAAGACAGTTCTATGCAGAAGAAAGTTGCTTCCAGAAGCAGCTGATTCTATTGATAATGCCAAACTGCAACCTCGAAGCTGATCGTTGTAGATGAGTCTACTATAGTTGTTTTTGGGGGTTAAATGGTATAGAATTTTCATGGGAGATTAGTTGTTCCCGACATTTATACGTTAAACATATTTTTATTCAATATCGGATAAAAGCTAGAGGAACAATTTTTATACTTCTTCTACGTTTTAAGGAATAGAGCTGTGGACTCTTCTACAATTTAAAAGAGCGACTCGAAAATAATATATTTTTTAATTAGTAAAATGGTGTTTCAATACTCCTCATCTAAAAAACAATACATTCTATTAATTATTTTAGCATGTTGCCACAATCTAAATACAAAATATCGTCTGATAATGAATTTTACTATCGATACAATTCGAAATGTTATATGAATATAAAAAAAACTACCATAAAATTGTAAATTTTGCCAAAAATTGACAATTTTTTTTATGATTTTATTTTATAGGCCTCCTTATTAGCTTTATAAAAATACCAAGTTTATTATTTTCCTTTTACTAGAATAAAAAATACAAGTGTTTTAGTAAAAGCAGATGTCATTATTTTAAGCAAGATGTCATACTTTAAAACGCTTTTTACTTGAAACTAGCTTTTACCCGCGGCTCCGCTTGCGTTGATGTCTTTAAATAACTGTAAAAGTCGTAATCATTATCATTAGAAAGTAAATAATATAATATGGTTATTTTTTATTGCTTGACTGGAACCAATAAAATTTAAAAATTCTAAAATCGAGCTTAGTTTAAAAAAACCGAAAACGTAATTTATCATAATAATTAACAACAAATGTGTTCAATAACTTATACTATAAATATTTTTAAAAATCGAAAGTATCTACGTTTAATATATAATTCATCTTTAGAAGAGCTCAAAATAGAATATTATTCTAAGATGCTAATGTATACCAAATTACATGTTCTTCCGTCAGTTGCAAATATGTGAAGATTTGGGCATTGGACACACCGATCAGGGTACATATAGTTGGCCATGGGAAAAACATTGCTTTTTTAAATGCACCCCTGCTACCTGAAATGTTAGCTTTGTTAATAGCAACAGTAAAACTGAAAATCGAACTTGTTTGAATTGAAACGGTAGGTCAGTGGGGATACTTGGAATTCGAGGTAGGATAACACTATATATCCCTTTTCATGACATATGTTCAAATATTGGCACCAAGTATATTCTGCATCAGCTTTGTGACTATGTTCCTTTACATAGTCGAGGAGCATCGAGATATTGCATAACTGGTACATTTAAGATAAATTCTGTTACTTGATGTTACAATACTATAAAAACGTCTAGGGCTAATTCATTCCAAAATCATATAGCTTCTTCCTAACCATTCTGAAAACCTTTATTGCGTTTCGTTGTAGATGTGCCCATTGAAAGACATATTTGGTAGTTTTTCGTCGCAAAATATCTTCCACCATGTAGTCTTTGTACTTATTCCGAAAGGTTTGAGGATTAGAAAGACCGTAGATGAAATAAGTATTCCGTAAAGCTCCCTAATTTCCCCCTATTTCGGCGAGTAACATTGTATGGATGCCTCCATAGTATATCTTCAAAGTAGTACCTCCATGTAAAATATCTGGTTCAGTATAAGTGAAAAATTTTGCGCAAAATTTGAATATTGTATAATTAGGTTAAAAAAAAAATTCAAAGTAATAAATACTTTCAAAACTACTAAAGTAATCAAAACTTTTTATGAAACTGTCAATTAATGTTACCATAGAATTTTCAATATCAAGCGCACGCAATTCGCTAAAACTTTATTTCGTTTCCCTCTTTAAAAAGTGGGAGAAAATTTGCATTAAAATATCTGGGATTGTCGGAATAGAGAGCTTCTTAGCCAACTTGGCGATATTTCTCAAAGTTTGAGTTTGACATTTAACAAACGTAACGTAATAAACGTTAGACGTTTAATAAAAAACAATATAAAAAATTGTTTTTTGTAAAGATGCTAAATTACACTATGTTTCAGTTATTTGTTATAAATGTGAGAAATTTTTTATTAAAATCCCATTGGTAACAAATGCATAATTTTGCGCCAACTTGGCGGGGAGTAAGCAACGTCAACGTTTTACCCGCATATTTCCCGTTCCTGTTGAAATATTGAGATAAAATATATCTTATGTTACTCGCATATAATGTAGCTTTCCATTGGTGAAAGAATTTTTAAAATCGGACCAGAAGTTCCTGAGATTAGCCGGAACAAACAGACAGACAGACCGATAAAAATTTTAAAAATTTATTTTTTGATATAAGTACCGTATATACCTTTAAATGCATTTAGTAAAAAGCTGCTAATTTGATATTACAAACAGACACTTCAATTTTATTTATTTGTATAGATATGTTTTTTTTTAAATGCTCATGCTAAAAAAGTTTTGAAAGTATTGAACTGTACTTTTTGTGTGTATTCTGCATAAGAGTAGAAATGTTTTAACTTTCAGATTTTTCAATACTGTTTTATTACAAAATTTACAATCCTTTATGTGAATATAATCACTATTTTTTTCAAGCAATTTCATATAGGAACTGAGATATAGTGCTCTAGTTTTTGTAAAAATTAAAATATCTCTTATCCTGAAAGTCATTTCAAAAATGAATAACATAGACACGCATTAGAAGGAAAAAATTGAAAATTTGTTTATAAACTTTTAGTACAGAATGGGCCGCGTTTATGTTATTTTTTGCTAATTTTTACCCATTTTTTCCATTTTAGTAATAATAATTTCTTTTTCTATTCTTAATTTCAGCATATTTTTCTTAAAATGTACCAAACAAATCTAAAAACAACAACAACAAAAAAAAAATCCCCATATCTCCATTTTTTCTTAAAAAAGGTTGTGGAATATTAAAAGTAGTTGTAATGGTATAAATAGTTAAAAATGGTGATTAATTAGAATTTATTACAACTGAGTCACTACAGAATCCAAAGTCAGGATATATTTCAGAAAGAAAAGTATCCAGCATTAATAATTTTCTATACTGACTTTGCTGTATTCTATAAACACAGCTGCTTATTTTCTCATACTTACTCATTTTTATCTCAGTTCATTGAATTTTTTTTGGCAAAAAACATGTTTCATATTTCGAACGCACTACACTATAAAATAAGTTTTCGTTTTATGTGTATATAAAATGTTTTTTATTGAATTCGGTTTATAAAAATGATCTCTCTCAAGAATATTTCGTCAGTGGAATTAAAGAGACTATTAAGCCTAATTCTATAGTTTGTGGAATCATGATTTCATTTACAGATTTCTACGTTATTAAAAAAATTGTGGTGTAGGCTTATATTGTAGATATATGTTGTGTGTGTAATTGTTTTTTTTTAATTCTGTAGTTGCTTCAAGGTAAAATTTAGTATGCAGTCAGGCCTGAAGTTTCTGAGTTTGTAAATAATGTTTCTAACTTCTGAAAGAAATGGGGAAAAATGATTTGTGAAATGGAATTTTAGAGGAAGTTTGAAACTAAAGTCTCGGCCTCTTTAATTCAATCTCTTTCTATCTTGTTGTGGGTTCGAGTCTTGATACCACGAATACTACATGATGGAGAAGGGTTGATGTATGTCAGATCTATCAAAGGTCAAAGTCCTCACATTGGCGAGGTGTGGAAGTTTGGAGAATGGGATGTCAGCTTATGTGTCGTCCTCATCACTCCACCGTTGCTCAAAATCACGCTTATAACCCTTGCATTTCGGTTAAAGTGTAGTAAAGGGGGGCCTTGGCGATGTCAATTTTTTTTGGTGACCAAAATCGATCGCCAAGCTACTTCACTTACTGATAGGGGTCCGGAAGCCAGAATGAATTCGTGATCTCACCATAATATTTAAATAAAAATCGCCAAATTCAAAGAAAAATTGCCAAATCGAAAGGCGCCCTATACTACACTTGAGCCTGTATTTCATCTAAGTGAGACGTTAATGAGTAACCAGTCTTCAATTTTACAGTAAATAATGAGGTCTATCGGCAATAACTGTCGTGTAAATTTGCATTGTGACGTTACTAAGCATTTACTCATTCGATTGCCACCCATCCAGTATAGTGGTTAGTGAAGCTGACTGCTGTGCCGTAGGGCCTGGGTTCTAATCCTAGAGAAGGCACGGATGTTTGTAAGCGTATAGCGCCTTTGTGGCATGGGTAGTACTCTAAATAGCCATCAAGCCACAGGTCCTCTGGTGAGGTTGGTGGAAGTAGAAGAGAGGTGGGAATCCCCTGACCCCCTTCCGAGGTGTTCTCCCTCAAAATTGGAGTGGAAAATGTGTCAAATCGTATTGTCACCTGTATGGCGCTCAGAGCTACGGCTAACGACAGGCGTACAGTAAACCCCTTGACCTGATATTACTGTCGATCAGGTGAAAAAAATAACAACTCATTCCATCAACAAATTTTATCGTCTCAAAATAGTTTTAGAATTCAAAGTTACTCGTCCATTCTCTTTTAATTGTAAGTCCATCAGGAAGTTGAATGTTTAAATAATAAAAGATTAAGAAGAAGAGTAAGAGAATCGCAATAAATAAGAACAAGAATTTCCAAATTTCCTGTTTAATTCTAGGTTTAAGAGTGAGTGTTAAGGAATGATAACTATTTGTCCAGAAGCAATCTACTTTTAAATTAACTTTCCTTGTTTTTAGGGGGGTGGGGGATCTTTCTTGAGGATTGTCAGAATAAGCAAGAGGGAATGCAAGAATTTCTTTCGAGATGCTTAAATAAAAATAAATGCTAAAAAAAACCTATCTCGGGAAAAAAAATTCCGAAACATCACTGGTCGAAAATAAGCCGTAACAATCCTTACTATCTGGCTACATTAACTTTCCTTTTACAACGATTTATATTAACCATGAAAGCAATATTTACAGTTGACAGACACCCTTTTCCTTTGAATAACTATTTCGCCGCTTGTTCATAAACACTTTAAGGTTGAGTGCTGTTCTGTTGCGAATAATACACCCCAGGAATAGAATGCGATGCTTTTGGATTGCAAATAGCTATTCCTTAATTGTTCTGTGTGCGCATGGTGCATGCCGGGAAGTTCTATTTTGAGGCGAGGACGCCCACACCGTTCTGAGAGGCATCGCTTACGCCCAATTAGGCACTGCCATTAAATCGCCGCTTAAGTAAGTGGAAAGAATTGTGGAGGACGATGAAATTGCGCTACAAGGGCCCATCCAAAGGGTTGCCGGCCCTTTCACTCAAGTCGCCAAAGGGCTCACTTCTAAAAATTGAAGAAAAGAAGCACTTTCGAAACTGTCGAGGGTTTTGACAAGGCCCAACTTGTTTGATCGTGCATCAGTTAAGACTATTTTTTTATTTGAAAATGCGATGGAAATTTATTCCATGATTTATTAAACACATTGCTTTACACATCAAGTATTATACGCGAATTTAATGAACATGTGTTAACACCTATTAATAGTAATAATAATAATAATTTTACAAATTCTCGAGGTTTAAATCAGAAGGCAGTTCTCTTTCTGCATTTGTACGCTAATAATTACAATCGATCCTTCTGTACCAAGGCATTGTTGGCTATCTTATCAGGTTCGTTAACAATTCTGAGATTTGAAGGAATGAATGCGTCAAATCCTTATTTGTAAGAAAACCCAAGGCACGAGCCTGTTTTTCGACACAACATAGTTAAATGATTTATCTTTAACGACCGATGTTACAAAATTTTTATATGGTTTAAATTTACAACTGCAAGGAAAATATTGGATTATTGAAAATGTGTGCCTTTAAAGCATTTTAATGTAAACTAGTTCTATGGAAAAAGCAATTAATGAATGAAATCTCTATTTGACATACAAATTGAATGACAACAACAAAAACTTTAAATGAAACTCTGCATCATTTAAAAATACCCAGAAAAAAATCTGAAGTACTAGAAATGAAGTTGAAATAAGACTTGTAGATTTTGAATTATTGATAAATAATTGCTCCTTGCTCTCTTTTTCTTTTCCTGATGAAAGATCTTAACATGCATATGTATGAATATTTTCTCGACTAGACACCATCAGCTTTCAAGGTGAAAAAAATTTGTTGTTTCTTATCCCACTTGACCGACAGAAACATCTAGATCAAGTCAATAAACCCGTGCGTTATTAAAAAATGTAGAACTGTAGATGGATTTGAGAGCAGCTGGTTCTTATGGCAACCAATACAAGCCAAGATGTTTTGCCAGGAGCGGCTTGGTTCACATTGCATTTCGGACAAGGAAGGTAAACTTTAAGACTATTCACATGCCGTTGAGCTCGAGTATGTCCACTGCGAAGCATAGCAAGAGTAGTTTCATCTTGACTACTGCCTGTCCCAAGCAAAGCAGCCCCAGTTCGATTTCCTTCATACCATTCATGTAAGGGGACCTACCTCCAAGAAAAACTGATATCTTGTTTGACCTGGGTAGCAATTTCTGAAAAAGTAAGGCAGCCACTATGTATAGAATCTTTATGGCTGCCCTCACGGGCAACTTGCACCCTTCATCATGACTCATTTGTTAAAGAACTATGAACAAACTGCATCGTCCGTCACGCAAGATAAAAAGGGGCGCGTTAATAGAGGCCTCCGTCCGAAAAAATAAGCCGCAGTCTACTTCTTTTTCTTCTGGCAAGAGCCAATTAAGAATATTCAATGATATATCAATGGACTATGTACGTCAGCTACAGGAGTAAAACTTGATAAATTGCTAGATTTGGCAAACTGGCCTCAGGCACATATAATCGCAATGCAAGAGACAAAACTGAAGCCCACTTACAACCGTAAGTTTTGAGAGTATTGTATTCTCTTCGTAAAGATAGACTTAATAAAGGAGGTGGTGGTTTAATGTTTCTTATTAGAAACACTAATTTCGAATGTGTTGAACATCCTTCTTTTAGTGACACTGAGCTTGAAGTACAAGCCATTAAAGTTAAATGGAATGACAAATATCTTAATTTGTATAATGCTTATCAGCTCCCTGGCAATCATGGAATTTCATCGAACACTTTGATCCCAATGTTCACTGATTCCTCATTTATCTTAGGTGAAATTAACGATCAGCATCCTCTTTGGGGAAGCTCAGTTGCTAATGATCGAGACAATGAATTTTCAATTCTGCTGGATGACCATGCTTTTTGTGTCCTGAATGACGGGACACCAACTTACTGCTCTCATAGCTATGATAGATAAAAACTTAAACAATGCTACTCCAATAAATTTGTAGTAAGATTTGACGATTCTCAAGGATCACCAAAAGTCTATGGAAATATATATGTATATATAGAAATAAAAATGGACCAGGTCTTATACCTGAGAAGACATGCGAAGGGTCAGCCGCGTGCCATCTGAAAAGAGGCATTCCAGCGCTGCTTCTGAAGTCTCACAATAGATGGGATAAGTGTTAGGAAATTAAGCTCAAACATGATGAAGAGCACAATTATTATCGTGACTGATTTGTGGGCATGACTATAGGCGATTTCAATTTAAGCGTAACTTCAACAAGTTTCAGATTAATGGGATTTCTACATATTTAAAGAAATTAAACTGCATTTTAATTTCTGATTTAAAATGTTAAACACATGGAAAAAGAATGTTAGTAACCTAGTGACGGTTTATCCATTGGGCACCTGGGGCGGGCACCCAGGGGCCCGCATAAGCTGGACTTAACCAGATTTTCTGGTTATAAATTTCATCCCTCCAGTGTCAAAGGGGCCTGTAGATCTTCTGCTCCCAGGGCCCAAAAATGAGCTTAAAGCGGCACTGAGTAAACCTATCTTTTTTGTGAGTATATTCACTGTATTTTTAACTCGCTTTATAAGTTTCACTTGCATGTAACGGAATCTTGGAACTCGATTTCACCCACTTAAAAAGGTCAAATTAATTAGAAATTTCGCACACTTGTCAAGGACCGATGAAAATTCAATAATTTCATAATTTTGTTCCATTGTCCTGATTAGGATCCTCAGGAATAAGGATTTTAGATTGGCGACTAATTTCATATACTATTTCCAGATTTGGCGACAAATTGCGTATACCATTCCGAATTTGCGATTAAAAGACCAAAATTGAAAACACGCTTGCGGTTAATAGAATTAGAAAAAAAAAAAAGTGTTCTTTATGTGAGAAAGGGGGAGTGGGTGCGTCACCAATTCTTTCCATAAGATAAACAATTGTCTAGTTTTTCTGAAAATAAAAATAAAAAAAAACTCGTGCATGGGGGAAAAAAAATTATGTTCTAACTGCTGAACTCAGACACATTCTGCTTTTCAAAATTCATTTTACCTAAGCAACTGATTCTCCACTTCAGCCGACCTTGAACTTTGAAAGTAAAAACAAAACTTGCTGAATTAATCAAAGAAAACCTTTTAAATGGAAGTATATTTTTACGTTTATTACAACAGATAGTACCATGTTTTTTTGAATCTGAATAAATTATTTTTAAGAAACCTGATCTAAAACCTGAACCTTTTAAGAAACATCTACGAATACTGTCGTAGAAAAGAGTTTAATTGCTCATCACTCGCGCTTGCTTGTAGAAGTGATTATATGAATTAACATTATAATTAAATTTTCTATCAATCCTTGAAGCAATACGTTTAAAAGGTGATAATACGATTGATATTTAATATTTCTTCTTAACACACTTTTATTAGTTTGACCTGTATCTATATAGACGGAATCTTTGAAATATAACGATACAGGACTCATGCGAGGCCCGGTAAACGGAGAAAATAAATACCCTTCAGACTCGTTAATTAATATCCATTGAAGAGCAAGTTTAATTCCAGCAGTCACTTAATTCTGGCTCCTAATATCAAACTCAAGGATAAACTCAACAATGAATAAATGATAGTTTAAAAAACTAAAAAAATATGCTTTATTGTAGATCAAACTAAAAAATGAAAAATAAATTATAGTTTAAAAAAACTAAAAAACACGATTTTATAGTGAATCGAACTAAAAAGTTAAAAAACAATTCTTAACATAGGACTAAAATGATTAACAAAAAAATAATGTCATTAGGGTAAAACTTGGGGTGCTTTGTACTATATTTTTACACTAACTCAGCATTTCGGAATAGAACTAGTAAGAAATTATAACAATTGATATAGAGCACCCCACGCTTTTACCCCAATGACATTAATTTTTTCATTAATCATTTTATTCTTATATTAAGAACTATTTTTTTTCCTTTTTAGTTCGATTCACTATAAAAGCGTGTTTTTTAGTTTTTTTAAACTATAATTTATTCTTTTATGAACTACAAATAGAACTGGCGCAGCTAGACCTGAGTTAGCCCTGTATCAAAATTCCTTGGGGGATCTTTATCTGAAGCTTTTTAACATTTCACGATTTTTTTACTCACACATTTTGGGAACCCTGAAGCGTGATGCCCCTGTATCATTGATACGGTGGTAGCTACGCCTCTTAATTAAAATCTTCGTCACGTACAGATTGGGATGCTATTTTTATACTTTTTTTAATTAATTCAATTTTTTAAAACTAAAGTCGTACGTTAAAGCCGCTTGAAGCCTTTTGGCGACGAACCTCGTAATTTTGAACCTCTGTCAAGTGAACCAAATTTCTGCATCACGAGGACTTTGAGATGTGCACGATTGATTAGATGTGCATCTGCCCCTCTACACGAAGTGTGTGTGGGGGAGGGGGATTTCTCTTTTTTTATTGGCAGAACTCGAGGCCATCCCCCCCTTGTTTGCGCCACTGCTTGTAGAAACTATAGATCATTTGCATTTTTTTAAAAAAAATTCTGTCAATAAATTTAAAAATAACCTATTGCAGCCCGATTGGTAAAACAAAGCGTCAATCAAAACCAAAATTTACATCAAAATTTGATGCTAGTAAAATAGATCCTTAAAAATAAAAGGATTTTTGGGTTTTTATTTGAGCAGGATTTAAATTTTCAGTTGGGGATGAAGTAAACTTTTTCAAAGATGGAAGTTTCATAAAGGGTCTACGGGCTGAAATGTTAGCAATGCCTTTTGTAGTTTAGAATTATTGTTTAAGTCATTGGTCTCCAAACTTTTTTGATCGTGTATTCTAAAACGAAACTAATTTTATTAAAAGTACCTTATATAATATATATATATTGGGGGGGGCTGCTTCTTTGCCGTTCTCCAAGTATCATTCTGTGTACCTTTTGGAATACATGTAACCCACTTTGGAGATCATTAATTTAGATAAAGGGTTATTTTTTATATTTTGGAAAGGGAATAATGCAAAGGAGTGTGTGAAAAACTTGACTGTATCCTCATAATATTAGTTCCCATGTAGCTTTTAGTACAATTTTGTCGTAAAAAATAATATATAAAGAAACATTCAGTGCCGGTTTATCCATTGGGCACCTAGGGGACCGGGTACCGGATATATTGGATTTAACCAGATTTTCTAGTGGTAAGTCTCGATCCGCCAGTGGTAAGGGGGCCTGTGATCTTCTGCGCCAAGGACACAGAATAAGTTTAAATCGGCACTGGGAACATTTGAAATTCTTCGCAATAACCGCTAAAACCTTCGTACTGAATCCTTATATCTATCTCTTTCCATCTCGGTTTGGTTTGAATTTTATGACGCTTGATATGTCACAACATATTAATTTCTTCACACACTATTACCATTTCGAATTTGGCGGAGAGTTATTAGTTGCCAAAACAGCGCCAAAGAGCCATTTCGTTCCGCCCTTCCTCCGCCACAAAGTGTCAAATCAGAGTCGTACTATTTCTTCCGCTATTGATGCCTGGGAGACTTTTCGTGAGCTTTGAAAGGTCGATTCACCGTCTTTTCTACTTGAGCGATTTGTTGTCGTTCACGATTGGTCGAATTTCGCCATTTTGTGACGAGTGACTCGGTCATTTTCTTCGGATGCTTTGGCGATTCCTTTTCGCGCCGACGAGCACCGTGATGAAATATGAAAATTAATTACAAAAGAGAGACAGGGAACGAGAGAGCGCGTTTCTCTTCCCCCTATAATCTGATTTCCTACACCGAGCGCCAAGAAAAGCTGCCCCAAAGGCATTTAAAAAAGATTCTCTCCCCAAACAAGTTTGCGGAATTACAGTGGCGGTAAAAATTCGATTTTCAAAAGTGCGTTTCATCAGTTTTCGAGTTCGTACTCTGGCTCGCCCGCTTGTTGTTCTGAAATCCCCATAAATGGATTGTGCCCCTAAACCCCTAGAGGTTGTTGTCGGGAGTCGCCGTTTTACTTCAGCTTCGTTACGTCAGAAGCGGCGGCGGCGTTAACTTTTTCGTCGCCAAACGCTTTCCCGCCAGTCGAGCGGGGTTACTGTAGCGCGAAGTGATCTAATCCGGCGCGAACGCAAATTAACGGGAAATAAGCCCGAGATTTAAATTAAAGCTTGGATAATATCGGAATTTACCGAAGTGAGGGAATTTAGGGAATTGTAATTTGCGGCGCTTTTCTCAAGCCCAGGCGAGGAAATAAATTGGCGAATTAATGAATCGAGAAAGATATTATTTCCGATGTCATCTCTGCCTAGTTTTCCCTTTTCACATTTTTAGTTGTTTGCTTATTTTAACCCTCGGTTATTTTGAGTTACTCTCGGTGGTTGTGTAGGTATGTGAAAATCTATTTTCGAAAGCGTGGTTATTATATTGCTTAAAATGATTCTTAAGAGTTAAATTTTCGCTCAGAGTGGGCTCTACATTTTTCTACTGCGGAACAGAATTTTCCGCATGTTGGTGAACTTTTTGAGGGGTGCGGATTTGATTTGAAA
>BMAO01026200.1:0-43666 GCA_019973975.1 Trichonephila clavata | reverse complement strand
AAATAATTAAACACTGCATATATATGTCGCTCAATTCCGGTCCAGATGGCATTACTTCCGGTTTCGTTTTCAACTACTATGACTTATTAAAATTGCTATATCTAGAGTTCTAATTTACGTGAAATGAAAATAAAGACTGCTTTGGAATCTTAAAGGTTGGGGCTTTGTTTTACAACCATAAAAAAAATTCGAAATTTTTGTCAAAAAACACTTTTTAACCTAGTTGGATACCTTAATTAATAAAATATATTCATCAATATTATATTTATTTATGAAATATTCAATGATATGCACTGCTTTACAGTTGCTGAAGAACAAAAATTCCTGTGGCAATTTGAAGAATAGTTTATCCACTCTCCCGTCGTGCACACCGTTCCCCAGAAATGATATTCACGCAAATTAATGTTTTACGTTCATTTTCTACTCGATGCTTCGAACACAGAACGAATTCCAAAATTCTAAATTGTGATTTTTTGTAGATAATTCACAGCTTGAAACTTCGATTGGATAAATCGAATTATTATCCGTGTTTATTCAGGTATGAACACTGCTTTTAAGTTAAGACATATAGAGGTAAAACGTAAACCCTATAGCAGTGGTGGGCAGACTTGCCCAGGGTACGGGCTACTTCTAATTTTTTTAAGGTGTTACGGTCCACTCAGTGGCTTAGGTGTAGTGAGCTAAAATACAGTATCCAATACAATCGGACCTCCATTTTACGAACCTCTATTTTACAAATTTCCCTATTTAGCGAACTTTTTCCTGGAACGAAGAACATTTTCCGATTTTCTTCGTAAAATTACCTCCAAATAGCGAAGTGCATTTTCTATTCAAGGAAATTTTCTCTTGTGACTCGATTCTTGTCCTCCGTATCGTTTAAAATGCCATATTTACTCGAATCTAAGCCCCACTTTTATTCCCAATGTTGTTGCTGTTGAAAAGCAGGAGTGGCTTAGAACCGAAGGGAGGAAAAATTGGTTGGATGGGGTATTCAGAGCAATTACGGCTTCATGCATTTATTTAAAAGTTTAAATAATGCTGATAAAATAATTAATTATTCACTTCTTATTAATTTTCATTTTAAATTTATTTTAATTTCGTAAAATTGGACATCGATAAACCATTTTAGACTATTTTTCAATTTAACAATTCAATGTTTCAAAATTAGCTTAAATTCGAATAAATACGATATTTTTAAACTTTCGTATGATGGAATGATTATTAGGTCTTAGTAAAAGCGATCACCCCAAAATGTCGTGGTAGTCCACCGGTCGATCGCGATCGACTTAATGCCCACCCCGGCCCCATAGAATATTTCCCAACCTTTTTGGCGCCGCAGACCGGTCAACGTTTGTTAATTTTACCACGGTCCACTGAAGGCTGGATGTTGATTGTTTATATTTTACATTTTATTCATTTCCTACAATAAGTTCCCTGCCTATATATATATATAATATATATATATAATCTTGTTGAAATTTTCAATCGTTAATAAAACGCTTTCTAATCATCCCATTTATGATAATATACCTTTTTTAAAACTTGTTGTGGATGCACTTGATATTAATACAGTTTTTTAAAATATTAATTCATTAATTAAATTATAAAATGAATAAATAGTAACAAACACAAAAATAATAGTCTAACAGCATATATAGAAAGGAAAATTGCTCTTTGTGTTCCTGTAGTGCAAAGGATACCGCGTTGGACTTTAATCCAAAGGTCGTGGGATCGAATCTCACCTGGGATGGCCTAATTTCTGAGAATGTTATTTCTTTCTTACTATACTGTGTCGATAGAATAAGTAAATTTATTGAATGAATAAATAGTAACAAACACAAACAAAAATAGTCTAATAACCATATATAGAAAGGAAAATGGAAAATTGCAAGGAAAACCGCTTTCTTTTTTGTCACGTAATATTTTGATTCTGTCATATGTATATACATTATTATATTAATTTTAACTGTCTAATAAAAAGTAACTAAAACTAATTTTTTCTTCCTTGACCAAGTAGAAATTGACTTATAAATTTTTTTTATATTACTTATTTAATAATTTCACACAATTTAATTAAGTTACACCAAAAAGGAATATAAAGTCATTTAACGAGGAGTATAAAATGATTTCCACAAAAAGTTGCACAAACCCGAGAGAAATAACCGCAAAAAATAAAATGGAAATAATTTAAAGTTCTTGTGCTGCCCGGTACGATCTAATCTATGGACTGGTACCGGTCCACGAACCCGGGGTCGGGGTCCACTGCCGTATAGCAGTGATTACCAAACAGTCGTTCGCGAGCTACTAGTAGCTCACGAAGACATTTTAGGTAGATCGCGTTATAACTCTTTCATTCGCTAACATTGATTTCTCCACTAAGGCACTACTTGAAATTATTTCAGATATGAGAAGTGAATTCTATAAATGCTTCCGCTATTTCAAAAGGATTTCAGTTGTTGCACAGTTTGTGAAGACAATGCTGCGGTGGAGTTGGAACTGATTGATTTTCAAAAGAATTTATGTGTAAAATTGATTTTTTCAAGCTCTGAAAAAATACAGGGTGTCCCAAAACGACCGCTTAAACTCTGCACAGCTAAATTCCTCGTCGGGAATACATAAAAACTGCCAAAAGAAGTGTATGATCAATAGTTTACGAGAAAAATACGAAAAACAACGTATGACGTCACTTCCGGTGCAAGAATAAAACACTTTATTGAACATATCAACAGCAGTATATGCACAATTTAAAGCAGATGTTCAAACTGTTCACCGTGCATGTCGAGGCAGGCTTCAGCACGCCGTGGAATGGCTGTCATCCCACGTCGCAGCATCGTGGGGTCCACCGAAGTATAAGCAAAATGCAGATGAGCAACTAAGTCCATTTGTGTTGTCACTACGTCTCGATACACCACTTTCTTGAGATGGCGCATGTCGCAGTAGTCATAAGGCATGACACAAGTACATATCGCAGTAGTCACGAACGGAATACATGGCCACCATACGAAGACTACCGGTAGCTGCAAGATGCAGCCTTGTTAATACCAGTTCAACGGCGGCTTCCACGTCATTCCACGGCACGCGCATGCATGACGCGACATGAGCGACCAACGTTTGAAACATTATCGTCTGGAAAGATATGCAAATACTGTTGTTGATATGTCCAATAAAGTGTTTTTTCTTGCACCGGAAGTGACGCCATACTTTGTTTTTCGTATTTTTATCGTAAACTATGGATCGTACAGGAATGCTTCTTTGGGCAGTTTTTATGTACTCTCAACGAGGCATCTAGCTGTTCAGAGTTTATGCGGTCTTTTTGGGATACCCTTTATATCGTATTGTTCATAAAGAAAAAAGCCGAATTTTCGTCTAAGTTTTTCTGAAAGTTGAAGGTAATGTTCATTTCTAGTGTGTAATATCTTTTTCCAAGTATGAAATTTATTAAAAATAAATGTACAGAAGCAGATTCACTGATGAATACTTGGACAAATGTATTCGAATGGCAGCTTACCTACTCTCCCAACTTTAACAGACTTGGCGATAGCAAAAAAGATAGTTTCATCCTTTTTACTAAAGTTAATAAATCTGATGAAAGAATCTGTTATTATACATTTGTTATTTAAAGTATCCGACTGCCCTAAAATTGTGAATTTTGCCTAACATTGACACATTTTTTATGATTTTATTTCATAGGCCATCCTATTAGCTTTATTAAAATATCAAGTTTATTATTTTCCGTTCACTAGAACAAAAATTACAAGTGTTTTAATAAAAGCAGATGCCATTACTTTAAGATAGATGTCATAGTTTAAAACGAGCTTTACTCGAAATGTGTGTGTTTTTTTAAATGCTCAAACGGGATCAGCGATTGCTAAAAAGGTTTTGAAAATAATTAACTGAAATTTTTTGTGTATGTTCTGTATAATGATAGAAGTATTTTAATCTACAGAGTTATCAATCACTGTTTTATGACAAATTTAATGTCCCTTATGTTAATATAATAACTGTTTTTTAAGCAATTTTATACAATAATTAAGATAAAATGCTCTAGTTTTTGTAAAAATTAAAATATCTATAATCATGATGGTCATTTTAAAAATGAATAACATAGCAACACATCAGAATTGAAATTTTGTTTATAAACCTTTGGTACAGAATGGGCCCCATTTATGTTATTTTGTAAGTGTTTACCAATTTTTTCCTATTTCACTACGATAAATTTATTGTTCTCTTCTTAGTTTTTGCATATTTTTCTTAAAAAGCTCTAAGCAAATCTAAAAACAACAACAAAACAAAAAAATCCCCATTTTTTTTTATAAAAAAAAAAGTTGTTGACTACTTAGTCAGATACCGTAACACCAACTACACTTTTTGCAAAAAATTGTTTTATAAAAATGCACTATAAAATTTAATAAATTGGTTTTATGTTTACAAAAAAATGTAAGTTTATAGACATTAAACAAATGTAAGAATTTTTAAAAAAATTTGGTAGTTCAGTCAGTTGGTTGCTTAAAATGGAGTTTAAAAACTATACGGTAGTTCAGATGCTTTATAAGTTTGGCGATTACTACCTAACAACATCCTCTGCTGCTCTTTTATTGTTATTGGTCACCTTTCTGGAACTCTATTTTGCATAAATAATTTGATCATTATCAATTGTCAAGTAGAGCATATCCTAGTGAAAATATTAAGATTCTTAGTACGGTATGAACAATTACGCATAAATAATGCAGAAATATTAAATCAATTCATAAATTCTAGGCATCAACTAATTTCCCAGAGCAAAGGCAAAGTTGATTTCGTTAAAGAGAGTTCACGTGATTCCTGGACATGCATTTCTTCGTAACAGCCATTGAAGTAGTTTTAAGAATAGTTAAATGACTAACTAAAATAATTTGAAATATTACGTTTTAAACTAAAAATTTCAATTTTGTAAATGTGAAAAATTCATCTGTTAAAAATTAAAGAGGAGAAATTCACTATTCGAGCTTGTGGGAATCGGAAAAAAGATGAAAGTTGTTCATAGGTTACATGAATAAGTTAACAGCAAGAGCGTTGATTGGTTACACGAACTAGTGTTTTGATCGGTCTGGAAAATTAGTATTTTGATTAGTTTAGAGAACTAATTTTTTTGTTTGCCGTGAGGATACCTATCACCACTCTTGTACACTTGATGACGGTGTATCTGTGGGCATCTGGACTGTAAATCAGACCTCAATCCCATATCGTGAGAGTCTTAGATGTGGGAACGACGTTTGTGAAGCTTTATCGTTGGCAAATGTTGCTTGGAGCACCTATTCCTGTTGGACTCTAATCTCCTTTCAGGGATTTTTAGATGACTGTAAAAATTTCTACCAATGCCCATTTTAAAAAAGTTATTGAAATTAGAAAATAATAATTAATAAAAAGATCTTTTAAGAGCTCGAAAAAACATGAGAAATTGAAGTCTGAGAGTGGGCGGGGCTGGCCCAGCCAATCGGGTTGTAGCAAAAACCGAAGATCAGAGCGTGGGAAAAAATGTCTGACAGAGGTGAGCAAAACTCATGAAATGAGAGGTAGCGATCTTATTGGCCAGAATTAGAGTTCGGCAAATACGGTATAACTAGGGAGTGGAAGGGAATAGCCAATCAGATAACACACCTCACCTTCGCCTTCCTGACAACATAAGAGAGCTCATTAGGGCTAAAAACAGATTCAGGAAACTCTGGAATCAAACCAGATACCCACCATACAAACGCGAAGTAAATGCTCTCATTAGACAGATCAGGATAGAAATCGACCAACATAAAAACAGGACCTGGAAAAATTTCTTATCTACTTTAAATCCTCAGGACAATTCTCTCTATCAATTACATAAAAAGATCACTAAAAAACATACTGCCATCCCACCCCTCCATGGTTCGAGTGGGCTGGTATATTCAGATTTCGATAAGGCGGAGGCTTTCAAAGAGACACTTGAAGTCACTTTTCAGGAAAATGCAGAACCTTATAGTGATGACAAGATTGAAGAAGTCGAAAATTTAGTCTTTGACTATTTCGACAACTTCACAACAGACACACCACCTCCACTCACTTCTCCTTCTGAGGTACGAGGCATCATTAAGAAACTGAAGAATAGAAAAGCTGCTGGTCCAGACCAAATCCCCAATATCGCTCTTAAATATTTAACTTTAAATGCTGTCACACATCTAACTAAGATTTACAATCAATGCCTCATTAAAAATCACTTTCCTACTCCGTGGAAGCAAGCAAATGTAGTCATGCTGCAGAAATTAGGGCAAAACAACACGTTTCCACAAGGCTACAGACCAATAAGTTAATTAAACGCCACTGCTAAGATTTTTGAACGAATAATTTTAACGAGAATACAAACGCACTGCAAAGCCATAGATTGCATTCCCCCGGAACAACATGGTTTCAGGGAGGGCCATTCCACGCTACACCAATTGATACGTGTTACTAACATTATTAATGAAGGTTTCGCTAGCAAATTATACACTGTCGGTGTCTTTCTTGATGTCAAGAGGGCATTCGACAAGATGTGGCATGATGGCCTCACATACAAATTAATTAAACTCAACTTCCCTGGGTATTTAATTAAAATTATACATAATTATTTACGAAATAGAACCTTTCGTGTTCGCGTAAATAATGATTATTCAAATTTTGGTGCTTGCCAAAGCGGCACGCCCCAGGGTAGTACCCTTTCACCGTGTTTGTACAACATCTACACTCACGATTTTCCACACCACCCCACAGTTAGTACCTGCCTGTTCGCGGATGACGCCGCGGTGTTAGCACAGGGTTCTCAGCTCAGTTACTCCTTAAAAACTATACAAAGATTCCTAGATACTTTAGAAAATTGGCTTACAGACTGGAGAATTGCAATTAATGTTGACAAATCTCAAGCAATAGTATTCCGGAAGTGGGGGGCCATCGACCCTCCCTTCCAACTCACACTTTTTGATGACTACATACAGTGGGCTCCGGTGGTAAAGTACCTGGGCTTACACTTAGATAGTAGACTAACCTTCCAGAAAACACATCGACTATCTCGCAGATAAGTTCTGGGGAAGAATTCATTTGGCTATCTCCCTGGTTGGGAGAAAGTCTCCTCTCTCCCTAGAAAATAAAGTTATACTTTACAAGCAAATTTTGCGCCCAGTGATTACTTATGCAGCCCCTGTTTGGGGAGCTGCAGCCGCCACCCACATGAAAAAAATTCAAATTGTTCAAAATAAAATACTTCGCGTCATGACTAACGCACCTTGGTACGTTAGAAACGACGTGATACACAACGATTTACACATGGAGCCGATTTCTAGTTTCATCACTAAGTTAGCCAGGAATGTTTTTAGAACCATTCAAAATCACGATAACCCCATAATAAAAGCACAAACATTATTTACGTATCCACATCCTAAATTAAAGTATGCTTATGCCACTACAAAGTGGGCCTTGCCTCTTAAACCTCCCTAAATACTACATAAAACACTAATTTTATACATCTACAACATCAAATGCTCTAATGCGCCGAAACTGACTCTTAGTGAACTATCACTGCCCGCCCGCTCATGTTGGTTGCCTCCTTTTTTTTGCTAGGTGATCGTTTTCCTTCCTTGCGCTTCCTCCAGATTTCTCCCCGGTTCGTCTGCCTTGCGCGGCCACCTCGGAGCAAATTCCTCTGCCTCCCACGCCGGGGGCTACTTGATTTTTAAAACTTCTGACATGGATTTCCTATTCCCCTCAAACTGGGTAAAAGCGCTACGCGCTGTAGACCCGACAATTCTAATTTTAGTTAGTAGCCAATCAGAGCTGACCTGCACTCAGCACACCTACTCTGTACCGATCCCCACGTCACTTGTTTTCTTCACTGGCCGGATCAGATTGGAACGCACGTGATCTCCAGCCATTCACAAGCCACTTGAGCTTTCCCCGGTACCCCCCGTAGATTTTCTCCCATCGCTCTTTCTTCGCTTGAGAACCCTCGCTCTTTCTACTGGAGGGGTGGGGTTCCCCTCCACCACCACCAACCAGCACTTCACCCGATCGGAAAATGGATCCTTCAGATTCTGACTACCGAAACAGAAATGAACCTGGAAACGGTTCTGACCTTGGACACGGAAATGATCTTAGACGCCTCGGATGAAGACGAAGCAAGCAGATCGCCATCCCCTTAACTTGCTCCCCCTGATATCGACCTTCTCAAAACCAACCTTCACAACGTTGCATACGCAGTAGTATATATGAACATCTGCTTCGACATGAAGGAAATTATCAGGAACGTCGAACGTTACCACTTCACGGATGACCAAAAGAAGGATTACTGCGCTCAAATTTACTCCCTTATCGCCGAAGGCCACATCATCTACCGCAAGCTCTTCCAAGAGGAGATGGATAGCGGCAACAACTTCTTCGCTAACATAAATCAGAACTGGAACCCGATGACAAACAAAGACGCTGCACCCCCTTCAAATAAAAAAGAAGAGGCTTTTACATTAGTCAGGGGGCGAAAGAAAGGAAGAAGCCCCACTCCACCAAAAGAATCATCGACGAAGAAGGCAAAAACCTTCGAACTTGATACGACAAACAGATTCAGTACCCTGAACCCGCCCCAAAACACGCACGACAATAGTAACGAGGACGTCAACTCTCGCACCAACGAACCGGAAGGAACCAGCCAGGCCAATAGAGATACACACGGCAGCTCGACCACCACCTCCAATAACCATAGATAACGTCCAAAAGTCGGCGGTACTACTAAAAACAATCCAAGACCTCACCAAACAAAAATTGAGAGGAAGAGTCGTCGGAAAGGGGCTTAGGGTCTATCCCGAAACCCCGGAAGCGTATCACGCCATCAGGACCTTCATCAACAAAGAGAAGCTAGAATCGTCGACATATCAACTGCACGATGAAAAGGAGCTGAAGATAGTCGTCCGTGGTATGCCCTCGGACACCCCACCCCAAGACATCATTGATGACTTCTTTCTGCTCGGCATTACGGTAAACGAATACCACGCAATGACCAATAGGAGAACCGGTCAGACAATGCCTCTCTTCCTCCTGACCCTGCCAAGAAGCGAAGACAATAAAAATGTTTTTAATCTAACTGAACTCTGCTACATGAAATTCATCATGGAACCCCTCCGCCCCAAGACAGGTCCTGCCCAGTGCTTCAGGTGTCAAGGGTTTTTCCATTCATCCAAATTTTGTACCCGAAATCCGAAGTGCGTCAAATGCGGAAAACCGCATCTCACGAAAGATTGTGTCAAAACCAGAGACACCGAAGCCAACTGCTGCAACTGCCAGGGGAACCACCCTGCTAACTATATCGGCTGCCCACGCAACCCCTTGAACAGACCGCCGCCACCCCCCAAAGTCAACTTCTGGTAGGAGAGAGCTCTCAAACGGAAGGAGATGCAAGAGGCAGCAAAGGCCATCTCTAGAGTTTCAAATCAGACCATCACTCCCGCAACCCAAACGCAGACGCCAACTCCCCCACTAGTGAACCCTGCACAAGCCACACCGAAGCCCAAACAATCGTCAAGCCAACCAAGTACTCACCCAAGCACCGGAATTAACAACAGACCCAAGACACCCCCTAGCCAAACTTCAAACCTTTCGGAAATGATGCAACAGCTGTGTGACCCAAAAGTCACAGAAATATTCCAAGTCCTGAAAAAAATCATTCAAATCTCTAAATCTGAAAAATCACTCGCAGACCGGACCATGGAAGTAGCCACCCTCCTTCAGCTTGACATCACAATATGATTAAAACAACTGGCGGGAGAAGTATTCTCAAGATCGTTAGCTGGAATACTAACGGACTCCAAAATAAAATGGACGAGCTTGCCGTTTATATCCAAGACAATAACCCGGACATCATTGCACTACAAGAAACCAATCTCCGCCCCAGCCTTGCGCTCAACATCGCCAATTACACCACACATAGGAACGACAGAATGACCCACCGAGGAGGGGGAACTGCCATCCTCGTGAAAAACTCAATAGCCCATCACGGTATCCACATCCACACCTCATCCACGGAAGTCACAGCAATAGTTCTGGTAAACCAAACGCTCAAAACTACCATCTGCTCCCTTTACAGGTCACCGTCCTCGTCTATTCACAGCTTCATTCCTGACCTGATGAAGATTTTTCGCAACCGAAACCAATGCCTCATCGTCGGCGATTTTAACGCAAAACACAATACTTGGAGCCCCAACTGTAGAAACAATCAAGCTGGCAGCGCCCTTACACGTTTTGTCAGAACCAGTGGGTTTCTACTCACAGCCCCCCAACGGTCCCACCAGAATTCCCACCCGCGGCAAACCATCTACACTTGACATCGGGCTTTCTTGCGGGATAAATGACATCACAGCAGAGGTGATACCAGATCTATCAAGCGACCATGAACCCGTCCACTTTGTCATTTCCACAACATCTTCAACTCCTTTCAAACAAAATTGCAAGACCCTTGCCAACTGGAACAAGTTTCAAGACCTTATTACATCTTCGATACCCGGCAACCCTCCTATCAACAATAGCGACGATATTGAACAAGCCATCTTAAATTTCAACAGTCATATTCATACGGCAATCAACCAATCCAGTAAATTAAAGGCTATTATCAACCATTTGGCAAATATCCCCCACGCGACCAGGCAAAAAATTAAAGAAAAAAACCGACTGCGGAAACTATGGCAGAGAACCCAATATCCACCCATCAAAGCAGAAGTCAACCGGCTTCAAAGGATCATCCAAGCTGACCTAAAAACATCAAAGGAGCATGTATGATGGATGCATGTATGAGCAAGCAGATGCCAATATTGACACCAACTCCCTCCACAAACTCATCGCCAGTGGAAAGCGCAAAAATTTAGTCTAACCCCCACTACTTGGATACCGAAGCCTAGTCCACGGTACACAAGAAAAAGCCGACCTCTTTACTGACACCCTGGAAGAATCCTTCACAGAAAACAGGACTCCATACGACGACGACGACAACATTGACAAAGTGGACAGGATAGTTCGGAATTTCATCAACAACTACGTCGTGGACTCTTCCCCCCCCCCTAACCTCCCCGCAAGAAGTCTACAAGATCATTCTCCAACTTGACGTTAAAAAAGTCCCTGGTCAAGACCAAATTAACATAATTTTGGAAATGAATTGATAATAGGATTTGTCAGTAACATGGATATTTTTGTTTATTTAAAAATATATATCTATTTCTAATGTTTAAAAAGAGGTTTATACTTTTTGAGAACAGAGTGTATAAAATAATATTTGGTTAATATGGAAGTTTTTGATTAAGAATTAGGAATTCTGTGATGGAAATGAAAATGCTTTTAACATTTAAAGGTTTTGGGTATCTGAAATAATCTAGTAATAAACATTTGATACATTTTATGGTCTGACTTCCTTTGTAATTATTGCCCTTCAAAAGGTTATAATTTTTTTGGAAATACCTGTTTTTAACATTCAGAAAGAAATGAATTGGACTTTTTTAAAAATAAATTAAGAAACATGTTTAAAGAAACAGGCTTTTTAATAAAATTGTTTTATAGAAGAACAAATTAAATTGTTTTCATGAAAATTTCTCGTATACAGAAGCAGAAAATTCTTATTGGACAAAGTTTTATTTAATAATCATACTTATTTTAATATACATCATTTATTGACACTTAACTTTAACATTACATAAACCCATTTCATGATCTGCTGTATAAATCAGACTCTGTGAATGTAACACTATACTATAAGGACAAATAGAGAACAAACCAAGCCAATATTCAAATTGCATAATATCTTATACAATTATTAAACCTTAATTGTTATATGTTATTGATAATATTTAAAAATTTCTCTGGAAATCTCTTATAAATAAATGGCTTTTTCAATTTATTTACAACAAATGAGTATTAAATGTCCTCAACCCAAGCAAATAAAATGATACAGTAAAAAAAATTTAAGAAAATCATCTCTTAAACCACAGATTTAATAGTTTAAAGAAGGTCAAATTACGCAGAATTTCTAAAATTTTCTCTCGCTTTATGTATCTTATTAGGTTTTATGACAAAAAAACTTACATTTTTAAACACCGCCACAGGTAATTAATAATAAACAAAAAAATTTGAAAATATTTTTTTAAAGGTTTTTGTGAATTTTATTTATTTTAATTTGAACACTATCAAAATTAATTTTGTCAAATTAATGCTTTTTTTCTTTTTTTTTTCATATACATTTACAAAAGTAAGATCTGAAAAGGTCTTTTCTTGTTTACAAAGAAATTAATGGCAAAAACTGTTTTTTTAATACATTACTGATGACAAATTAATTCCCAAAGAAATAACAAGAGTTTCAATTGAGCTGAAACTTCTACACCGCATAAAAGTTTTAAGACCTAGATATATTTTAAGTTCTCATTATTCCATATTAGATTGCTTCAGAGCAATCAGCTCATAAAGTAAATAATGAAATTATTCTTTGTTCTTAATTCATGTAACTGATATTCTACAGCTTCACAAAAAATGTGTACATAGTAAAAATACCCACAAAAAAAGAAATTTCATAAAAGGTATCTTAAAGTTTGTTGCTTTTGAAGGGGGCGAGATTTTATTCTCCTCAAATTAAAAAAAAAATGCAATAAATTATGCACAATAAGTAAAAATAAGAGAAAAAGGGAAGTAATGTTTTAATTTTTTTCAAAGAACATGTAATTGGGTTGTCTGTTATTTAAAATTAATTGAATCTATAAGAAAAAGAACCAGCTATGTTAAATATATCACACATAGGAACTAGAGAGCAAAATAAGGATACTGCATAACATTTGTATACCTATACAAATGTTATGGAGTATCATGATTTTAAAAACTTTTCATAGTCTTTTTGAAAAATTGTGTAGTATGGGATCAGATTAAATGAAATATCACAAGAATTTTGGAATTTCATATTTCAAAAACTGGCAGAGTTATAAAATCCACTTCTATACACAATCAACTTTCTAAATTTACATAAAACAAATTAGATTACTGAAATCATTAACTTATAGAAAGTTTTGAATAAAAGAAACATGGGTATAAATGGCAATGTACAAACTATTTTTTGTAAAATATCTCGATACACTTTTTTTTTCATGTCCTAAAAATACATATGTACCTGAATAACATTTACCTATATAATACTTGTGTATAACATTTGTTCATCATAACTGTAAAATCAAATATTAAATACTAAAGCTTATTATATTTATTTTTAAACCACCTTAATTTTCCTTACATTAATTTTTATTAATAAATCTTTACATGCATATACGTAAAAGAACATCCAAATAAAGGGGGTGGATGGAAACACATAAAATTGACAAAGGGTTTTCTTTTTTTCAATTTCACAGTAATTGCAAAATTAAAACAATCTGTTCCTCTTTTCTTCTGTTTTAATGGAAATATTTAATTTGCTTACACTGAACATACCAAAACTTAATGCATACTTATTTCTACCAGTTATTGTAAGTATAGTGTTGAATATACTTCAGTTCTATTTCATTCAAACTTAAAACTTATTTGGAGAAATGTATTGACATGTTATTTTGTTATCACTGATATGGATCTAAAGTATCCTTTTATATATAATTATATTTATACTTTAAAAAAATGGAAGATGAAATGACATCAGGAAAAAAGATTCAAAATTCTTGCTCTGAATTTTGTTTTAAAATATATTAATAAAGTTTTTAAATAAATTTTTTTTAAATCATTATTAATTTAACAAGTTACCAAAGTTTATCATGAATAAATTGAGTCCCATTCTAATGAAAATCACAATTTGTATTAATTGTAAGCAAGATTCTTTTACCAGGGCAATCCTAAATTTCACAAAACTTCTCATTTCCCCAAATTATACACAAAATATTAATTTACTTCGAAGTTTCTCTAAGAAATACTAAATCAGTACTCATACCATTCCAAAACTTGGAACATATGTATAACTGCTGACTAATTTTGCCGAGCAAAAAGACATCCAAACTTAAAACAAAATTATACCACTATTATTACAACTGTGTTCAAACATGATCAGGAACAGTTTCCACTCATGGCTGTATATCGTAGCATTTGGTGTTTTTTTATTTGAAGAAATTGGTCGATATTATATAATGCTATACAAGTGCCCCAAATTTGTCCTTTCAACATACGTCACACAAAAATATCAGTGATTTTGGACGATCAACCCCTTAACAATAATTTTGAAAAAAAATTTCTGAAATTACATTTTTTTACTGAATTTTTCATGAATATAGATTATTGCAAACAACAATTTGTCAAGTTATACATTTAAGGGTAAATAAAGAGTTGAAAAAGGTTATATTAAAATTCTGAATATTGCCACTGCTTTTTTGACAGTAAACATCCAACAGAATCAAATGTGTATATGTAAAGTCATACTTGATTTCATGATCCTAATTACCGATAAATATCATAAAACTGATCTAAGTACACTTCTTGGGTCAATATTTGTAACTAACTCAATGCAACAAATTTATTCGGGACTTAAATTTATAAACAGGATAATATCAATATACATGAGCCTTTTAGACTTTAATATTTATGTAAAAATTAAAATCCAGAACACACAACACATTTTTACTTAATAAATTTCAGCTGGGATTGCATAGATTTCTTTAACACATAATGTTAATATTTCAATAACAAGTGTTATAGTCTTTATATGAAATTAATCATCAAAATTATTGAATTTTACCCGCATATTTGTTATCCATAGTGAAAAAAAAATTGTACATCAGTGTGACAAATTTATACCAATCAAATTCTGAAAAACAGATATTGGGTTAAGAAATCCTCATACGACATAATAAATAGATACCACACAAATATTTTATAATTTTTATTTATTCTTTTTTTGTAAAAGAATTATGAATTCAATAATGACTTTTTATTTTGACCATCTAGGACATAGGTTTCCAAACTTTTTAGCCTCATAGACCCCTTGGTAGGTTTTTCAATCTGGGGTAGACCCCCTACTTTCCTAATATTAAATCTGTGTAAATTTATCAACTTAAATGTGTTTTTGACAGCAGGTATAGAGCTTTTTACTTTAAAAGATTACCATTTTTAACTATAGTAAAGTATAGAAAAGTTTAATATTTTTAAGAAAACACATGTTAGTTAATTTAATGAGTTAGTTAATTAAATTAAAATTTAACTAATGCATAAAATAACTGTTACATAAAGTAACTGTGCAACAAACAAGGGCTTTTAGAGGGAGAGACGAATCTGGGGATGCAATAATAAATTTTCAACATTTGGCATCAAACTTATCGGTGTATAGCCCTAAATATCTCCTCGGCTAATGTTGTGCGGTATTTTCTTCTTTCTTTTTTGTTTTGGAGATTGGCAAGCGCACCTTCTCAAATGAAAAAAACTATTAAAAGCTTTCTCAAGATATTCCATAATATGGAATGAATAACAGGAATATCTTTTTAAAGCTAAAATTGTAAACCGTTAATAATCGTTTTTAAACTTTACTTTAACATCTTCGTTAGTGCATATTCCTAGTGCTTAATTCTTATAATATGATCCCCAAAAGCCCTCGTGTAGCTGAACAGTGGGGCGTCAATATTCACTCACTCACTTACAATATGATATTTTTTTTCAAAGTGACCATATGAATTCATTCTCTTCTGTGGTACTTCGGTAGTCAAAACATTCTCAAACCTAGTTTCAGAATCTAAAAAAGGGCATTTAAATGTTGGCGACGTCCGAAATTATGCTCCTTTAGCTTAATTTTGGCGAGAAAGGCTGTGTGAAATGTGGTCCTAATAACACATTTATGCTGTCGCCTTGTAACTGCAAATAAATTTCATTAAATCTAATAAACAAATCTATTAAATAGGTAAGTCTAGTTTCCACTTGATTAAATTTTCTTTTAAATTAGTCACGATCAGGTTCAAAGAGAGCCACAATCGTAGACCCCCATTTACACCTCATTGACCCCCAAATTATTATTTTACTGTCGTGGACCCCTTACAGATCATCATAGACCCCTGGGGGTCTATATAGACCACTTTGGGAATCACTGATCTAGGAGAGAACAGGACTTTTATATTCAATATATGCACACAAATTTATATTCTATAATACACATATTCTAATTAAAAAAATTTTAATGCCTTAGTTTTTTTGTCAGATTCAGAATTTAGTTCTCAATAAATTATATCTTTTTACTAAAATTGTAGTGCGCATAAAGACTTTCAAAAAGGTTTCACATAATTTTTTTACATAAAATTTTACAAAAGGTAATTTTCATTTCTAATGTTTGAAAGTGGTGTTTGATTCTGATCAAGTATAAACATTAGTGAACCTGTAGTAAATTAAGATATTTTTTCATTTCTGTAGTGAATGCTTTTCCAAATTTTTTTTCCCCATGAGAATGTAAAATTATTTAGTAAGTTACATTACACATATAGTACTTGTTTTTATATGACATGTATGGTTACCATACCAGATTTTTGTATTCTTATTTTAGATAATTAAATACAGAAATATCTCTATTAACTACTCTGAAGATGTGTAAAATTTAAGGAAACTAAATATATATGTTATCTTTTTATGTATGTTCTCAGTATAATTTAATTTAAAATAAACAAAAATTTACTTTGAAGCATTTTTATTTCTGAAGACATCTGTCCAAAATTCTTTTAGAACTTTCTTTTGTGAACACAAAAGTTGTAGGAATCTCTGTTTTAGCTGGCGACGATTTTTAAATGGTTGGTATTGAAAACAAGCATATTCAAAAAGTGGTCAGAATAAAATAACTAGCGAGGAGATGGTTTAAAATCTTTATGCTTCATCATTCTGAATCATGTTTACAAAACACTTGGATTTATACTGGGATATTATAAAAAAAGATTTTTTCCTTCAATCATATTATCTTTTAGAGTGATCGAGCAACCATATACAGTTAAATATGAAATTTTAGTGGGTATAATGCAGAAGCAAAATACTCGTAGCAATAATAAACAAAGTGTTGGGTCTGAGTTAAGCGGGAAACAAATGTAAACATAGTCACATGCTATCCTCATCACGTGATCGTGACGTCACATGAATTGAGCCCAACGTGGTGACGTAATCGGTGTTCTGCGAAGTAGAGCTGAATAGGAGAGGTGTTTCCACGGGAGGGGGGCTTGTTCAAGATCGAGTAACAGGGCAGCTGACGCAAATGGACGCTAATGTCTTTTTATTGGAACATGGAACGCAAGACGTTTCTCCGTTCCATAACTGGATAGGGAACGTTGCCTGTAGGTGGATGGTACTTGCTGGAGCAGAAAGTACTCCTGATTGGGTGAAGTGGAGGTCATCATGGCGGAAAATCCCAGGATTTTCATGTTCTGATATGAGAAGTGGAGAGGGTGACCTGTGATTGGCGGTTGTGACTGGGTGAAATAACTCTCTATTGGCTGTACTGAAGTTAGCATAAAAATGGAGAAAAATTTTGAATGGCTAGCCTGGTGGGTACCCCGAGGGGTGCAGCAGAAGTGAAAAATGAAGTTTAAAAATAATGAAAAAATTTAGAGAGCCATTTGCCACCGGCAAATGGAGAAAAACTTGAGTTATGGCGGGTTATAAGAATCTAGGAGAATTCTCCTAGGTCTTTTGTGATCATCAGAAGGAGTATAACTCTCTAGGTTTATGATATTTAAGTTATTAATATTCGGTAGATTAGAGTAAAAATTTTTAGCAAGTGACTGGATATAGTTTTTAAAAGGGGGGATATTAATAGATCTATAGATATTACGGTTGACAGAATACCTGTCAGCTTTAACTATAGTCCTGATGATAGAATTTTGTGCTATTTCTAAAGTTCTTACATTAGACTTGCTGCGTATCCTCACACAGGACAACCATAACTTAGGAGGGGCCGCAAAACAGCAGTGTAGAGAAGTACCTTGTTAAAAATATCCATTTCCGAATTCCGGTTGATTAAGGGGTAAATTAGTCTAAGTGCGTTCCGGAATTTGTTTCGCGAGTGTAGGATGTGTGGTTTCCACGTGAGAGTTTTATCAAAAATAATACCTAGGTATTTTGTGGATTGAGACCATTGGAGTTGTGTAGAACATAGATTGGGTGGTGTAATAGGTGTCCTTTTTCTAGTGAAGATTACAGCGACGGTTTTGTCTACATTGATTTTAATTTTCCATAGATTAAAGTATGTTTCTGAGAGTTGTAGGTGTTGAGTGCAGTGGTAATTGTTTTCGGGTTTTTGTACGAAACAGAGATTGCTGTGTCATCGGCGTAGAGGTTAGTCATAGTTTGTGGGTGTGAGGGTATATCATTGATGTAGATATTGAAAAGAACTGGTCCAAGCAAGGAACCTTGAGGCACGCCAATATTAACTTTGTGAGTGTGAGAGAGAAAGTGTCGTTGACTCTGACTTTGTAAAGCCTGTTGACGAGGTAGGAATTTAGGATGTGGATGAGAGAGGGGGAAATTGGTTAGTAATGAGTTTGTAGATAAGTCCACTGATCCAGATTCGGTCAAATGCCTTTTGGATGTCCAGAAAGACAGCTCCACAGGGCAGCTGTGGAGGGTTGTAGTTCTACTGCTGGGCTGTAGTTCTACTTCCTAGAAAGATGCTTGGGAGCGCTGTTGACTGGATGGGATGCCTGTAGCGTCCAATTGTTATGGAGGAGGGTTGACAAGCAATTAGCAAGTTTGAATGCGTGCTCACTTGGTTGTGGAGAGAGTGAAAAATCATTTAAACTCTCTAGTGTGAGGAACAGCTTAAAATCACCCAGATAGGAGTTTCCATTTTTATCTTGGTAGATTGTAACGTGTGTGTAATTGAGAGCTTGGAGAATGTCTAGGTCAAGAATGGCGAACCAATTGACAAGGAACGCGCGACACCTGAGCTGGCCCACCCTATTCTAACTACCATATCCCCCAGCGGGCCAACGGGTGGGCATTGTGAGCCTTCACAGATTTAACGTGCCGTCTACATGGGGATCTTCAGTGACACCAGGACTTCAATCTGCGACACTCCAATCACGAATACGTTACTATAAACACTAGACCACTGCAGCCACTCGTCAATTGACTAAGGCTCAAATTTATGAGGTCCGTTACCAATAGCACTCGTGTTACTTTATAGTACGACTTTGATATAATTCTCAACGCTCTTTATTTGTAATGTTTAAATGTGTGTGACCAGGTTTAAAGGATCTTAAGTGATAACTTCCTCAGACTCGTTTTTTTTAAAAGGGGTCTCAGGGGTGTTAACTTTTTCTGGAGGGCTGAAAATATAAATAATATTCAAATACATATTTAATTTTAATTTAAAAGAGTTATAGTTAGAATCTTTTACACATTATTTATAAAGGAATGAGGCTTCAGAAATGTGTATAAAATGTTTAAAATATAATCATAATTTTAAAAGTTATAAGCATATGAAAATAAGAAATTTTTTATAAGAAATATTAGTTAAATTTTACTGCGCGCATACTATTTCCAAAAGTATTAGCTTTAATTACTAGCAATAAGTTGATTTATAAAGTTAAATGTATCCTGATTACACCGTAGTAAACTTAAATAAATACAATAATAAATTATATTTTTTAAAAAATAAAAAATATTATATTTTTAAAATGTTTTTAAAAAAATTTCAATATTTTTCAAATATTTTGAAACACAAAAGACATATTAATCTTAATTTACTAGGGCTTAAAGTGTATGATACATTTTACAATTCTATAAAGTTTTATACATCAAAGTCTACTATTTTAGAAAATAGCGTGCGCGCAGTAAAACTTAATTAATATTTTTCATAAAAAAATTTCTTATTTTCATATGCTTATAATTTTTAAAATTATGATTATATTTTAAACATTTTACACTTTTCTGAAGCCTCATTCCTTTATAAATAATGTGCAAAAGATTCGAATCATTTAATTTTAATTTAAAAGAGTTATATGTATTTGAATATTGTTTATATTTTCAGCCCTCCAGAAAAAGTTAACACCCCTGAGACTCCTTAGCGTCAGGTTCGGCTGCGTTACGCTCACTCGGCTCAGATCTGTTGTTGTTGCTTATGCCACCTGATCGACAGTAACATCAGATCAAGGTACACGAAATTCATCGTATCTAAGGGCTAGATTTTTACCCCAGTCATTATCCTTAACTTTGAGCACCGTGCAGGTGACAGTACACTTTTTCTCGTATCCACCCCAATTTTGAGGGAGAACACTCTTGGGGGTGGTCAGGGTCCTCCAACCAATCCTCGCATTCCACCAACCTCACGTGAGGACTTTCAGCTCGACACCTATTTAGAATACCCCCCCATGCCGCGAAGGCACTGTACATTTACAAACACCCATCCCTTCTCCGGGACTCGAACCCAGGCCCTACGGCACAGCAGTCAGCGTCGCTAACCACTAAACCAGATGGGCGGCTTACTCAGATCTATTCGGCAATCGTGCTCGTTTGGGCGACGCTCGCATAGTTTTGAATTAAAAGCCTTTTAAAGAAAGAGGCACATTTTTTTTATGTAAAAATTTGATCCAAACTTTTTTTTCGTGAAGTTCTCAACTCTAGCGAGTAAACGAGAGAAGAGGAGCATCAAAATATTAGGAAAAAAGATTTTAAAAAAACGACTAATTGTACAAACATCCTTTTTTATGCATTTATTTTTATTATTATTTTTTATAAATAATGCGAATATTTTTTTTTAATTTTCTTCTTACTTTGGTGTAGAGTAATGTTAAAAAAATTCAAAATGATGACAGTTAGTGAGCATTTTCATATGCAAAATGTTTTGAATAACTTTTTCGACAAAATTTATCGTTAAAATATTTGTTTATGTAGTATTAATGTGTACAAAGTTTCAAACCTTTAAAATACATTGAGTTTTCTAAAAATGTTCCTTTCGTGTTCTAATATACATTTTTTTTAAAAATTGCGATTTAATTAATGATTGCATGCTACGATGCATAATGCAACATCATAACAGGGATTATTAAATTAACTTTCAATTCAGCTAAAGCAGAAGCTTAAAATTAAAAACTGATAAGTTATACAGGGACGTCTTAAGCATGGGCCAACTGGGTCCGGCCCCAGGGCCGTGGTACCGATGGGGACCTCGACTCAGACTTAATAAAATCATGATTCGAATCATTTCAACGGTTTAATGCTATTTCTGGTTATATTCTCCGAAGAACTGGAAATTTCAGACAATATGTCACCTGCAACATGTGATGACCATCGTCCATGTATTATAGGTCCATCATCAAACACCTTTATTATTCATTCAGTCAAAAGGTGGCAGTCTGTCGAGCTGGTTTGTGTGATTGTAAATAATGCAATTTTATTTCTTTCGAGTTATTGTTTGTACGAGAATTTGACAACGTATAGTATGTACTGTCTACTTGTAAGGCTCATAGGTAGGGTCTATATTTGTGTAGGGGCCCAGGCAGTAGCGCAAACAAAAAATTTTCAAGGGGGGAGTCCCTTGAAAAGAGAACAACAATAGATTCTTCTGATTTTGTTAACAAAAAATAGTAAAAAAATAAATTATTGAATTAATAATTAGCATTAATTATTAAAATAAATTGTTAAATTTTATGATATATATATATAGGGTCAACATCAATCGAAAAAAACTCAAGAGCTTTGGGGGGGGATCCGGACCCCCAGGACACCCCCTTTGTCTGCGCCACCGGGCCCAGGGTCTACTTTTGCGTAGAGGCCCAGGGCCTTAAGAAGTCCCTGAATTTATAGTTTAAAAAAACTAAAAAACACGCTTTTACAGTTAATCGAACTAAAAAGTAAAAAAAAATCATTCTTAATATAAGAATAAAATGATTAACGAGAAAACTTTTGCCACGGTAGTAAAAGCGTGGGGTGCTCGATATCAATTGTTATAATTTCTTACTAGCTCTATTCCGAAATGCAGAGTTAGTGTAAAAACGTAGTACAAAGAAAACCAACACTTTTACCACAACGGCATCACGTCGTACGTGCGTAGTTATTAAAACAGAATCGAGAACAAAACAATGCCCCCACCGAGGGTGAGGCTCCGGGCCAATGCCGTAAGACATCTCGGTCAGTCTGATCTTGGCTCTAGCTGGCCATCCCGTCACCTGATCGTTCAATGTGCGATTACTTTTTGTGGGAAACCCTCAAGTCTAAAGTGTATCACACCATTACTTATGGGCAAGTTCTACCGTAAAGCTTACTATGGGGGCGCTGCAGTCATTAGTACCCTTTTCTTCTACCGGTTAATGCAAAATCGTCATTGCTTTGAGCTAAAAAATTAAAAATGAATTTTAGAAAAGATACTGAAATAAATAACGTAAAATTCCGAATGTGAAATCTACAGATCATCTCGTATCCATATAGCTCAAAAAAGTTTCAAAAACTTGCATTAGAACTTTGAAAAACTCAGTTGAATTTCGATGTTTTCTCATAGATTAACATTACACCGGAAGTAAGTGAGGGTTCCACTCAATGCTGTTGTTTACAAAGTAGAACTTGTCCATAGTCTTTAAGAACTGTAGCGGAACATGAGATAGCATTGATTCCAGCCGTCTAGGTTTGATTTGCCTTCCGCAACTTGCTGGCCGATGCCCAAAGCTGCCAAGAGATGAATGGTGCTCATTTTCAACATTTGCTAGAAGCAAACGAAATTATCTCCTTTACTTTGCAATCTGGATCTCCGTTCTCTGGGCCACTTTTGTTTGGTCCACTCTCTCTCTCTCTCTCTCTCTGTACAATTCTCACTTACCCCTACAACACCCCAATTAATTTCCGTCTGCTTGTGATCAGATAAAAAGTGTCCGAAATTTTTCACCTTCGATTTGTAATTGCGAACGAAACTCTTGTTTCTTCGGAGGATAATGCTGGTTCGATTAGTGTAATTATTATTATTTTTCACTGCAAATAAAATTTCGTCAAATTTCAAATCCTTAAGCCTTTTTGAATTGCTAATTGTCTTAAATTAAAATAAGTGTATTATCCAACGCACAAACCAACTGTCTTATCTCTCATTTCATCTACGAAATGATATCGTACGGTTTTAATTATTCCCTAAAAGAAATAGTTTTTGTATTTGTTATTCTTAATACTTTTCTCTATTAGAAATATCTAAAATGTGAAACACTCTGACAAATAGTAAGATGATCAAAATATTTTTGAAAGTAGCTAATATAGAAAAAAAAATTATAAGTAATTCCACTTTAAGTTTCTAGTTTTGAAAAAGAAAAACAAAAAAAGCTTATGTTACTAGAAAGAGAAAAAATAAATCCGCTTTCGTAAAATAAATCTTTTATTTTATTTTTTATTTATTTATTTATTTATTTTGAGAATTTCAAAATTTAACAATGTTGGTGAAAAAGATGTTCGCTTGTATATTCACGAAGGGAAAAAAATAAAATAAAATAAAAATAATTTTAAGTACAGTACCTCCATAAGAGGAATGAAGTTTAGGTATTGTAGGTTTTTTTATGAAAAAAAAAATTCAAAGTAAAAACATGAATTTTAGTATTTTTTATCGTTTATTGAGATGAATGGATGAGTGAGGGAATATTAACGTCGCACTGTTCAGCTACCCGAGGGCTTTTGGCGAAGGACCTCGTAATTTTGAGCTATGGTCAAGTGACGAGGATGACGCCAGAGCTGCTCCCCTCTCCACACCGTGGCCGCGGTAGCCAAGTGGTCAAGGTATTCGATCATGGCTAGCATGTCATGAGTTCGAGCCCAGTACCACTGAAGACCCACCGTGTAGGCGAGCAATGCACGTTAACTCTGTCGAGAGATCAAACGTCTTCCCGTTAATGTGGTGTGGTAGTTAAGAGAGGGGATGCCAGCTCCGGTGTTGTCCACGTCACTTGAACATGGTTTAAAATTATGCGGTCCGTCGCCAAAAGCCCTCGTGTAGCTGAACAGTGCGACGTTAATATTCACTCATCCATCTCCATACCACTGCAACGGGAGTACATTTGAATTCTCAACCTGGCACTATCCGATACTTTGACCACTAGGCTACCGCTGCCACTTTTTGAGATAATGTGAGTGACCAAATTACAGTGCATGGGAATGCGGAAGACGGACAAAAGTTTGGGTCAGGCTGATTCGACGAGGAGATGGGAGAGCGAGAGTTGGGGCTTTAAAGTATTGCAAAATGTGCATTGTATTACTCACTTCTCATTTATCAATAATCATCGTTTTTAGTTATTTAAATTGTGGGGGGAAATTTTTTTATTCCATGAGTCTGAAATTATCTAACCAATGGAAAAGAGACTTTTTTCAAATTTATCAAAAATTCAGCCCCTTTGTGGCATTAATAAAAATTTTGATATTATTATTTTTATATATGATTTTTCTCCTAATCTCTTACTTTAGAACATCTTTTCCGCATAGCTGGATCCTAATTAGTAATAATTATTTCTCTCTCGATATAACCACTATCTACCCTATTAAGTAATCCTATTATCTTGAATTGTACAAATCAAATTATGGGAAATGGCTTTGTTGTATCTGCTGTGCATAGTTAAACATGCATTTACAAACCTTTAATTTCTTAATTGGAAATAAAAAGAAGAATCATGTCTCTAAATGATGTAACTCTTCTCCCCCCCCCCCACCGAGGTAAAAAAACCACTTAATTTATCTATTGTACTTTAAAATAGTGTTTCGCTTTACATTTTCGTAAAAGTACTTGGAATAGATTAGGCGAGAATATAAAACATTTCACTTAAAAAAATAATAAACATTCACATTACGAAATTAAATATATTTCAATATTAATTTTATTCTTATAATGCGTTGGTTGTATCTCTCTCCCTAAAATTTTAAAAGATTTACTATAAAAAAAAGAATATTCGAGAAAAGCTTATCTTGCAACAAATTTAAAATTGCGTTTTTGTACTCTTTGTTTTTTATTTGAATAAACTTTCAATTACAGTGACATTATCAATAATTTTCATTGTTTATGAAGACGGACCATTAGAGCCGAATTCTTTGAGAGCGGATGAAATATATGTAGGGATAAACCTTTCCAACAAATTGGAAGAACATTTGCTTAAAATAGATACCAATTCCGAAAAGAGTATGAAATTTTAATAAGAGCTTCGATCATGCATATTTGATTATCGTGACATTTACAAACAACTGATCAACCTACCTTCGTCACAAAACCTTATTTCTTGCTTTATGGTGTCAAAAAATAATTCAATTGAAATTGTATCTTCAAGTGACGAAAGCGAGTTTGAACTTATTCATCACAGAAAAATGATGAGTACGATGAGTAACAGTGAATTATGTATGTGCATTTTGAAAACTTCTTCAACTAAACAATGAGGAACTAAATGTTTCCATGTGTAATTCAATTATTTGTTTTGTTATGGAAGTACTTTCTCATAAATTTTGTAAATAATTGGAGTATTTTCTAAATGCGACTTTTTTTATGCGGTCCCTCTCCAACGCATAAAAAAAACTTCTGTTCTATTTCAACAAAGTTGTTTGTGATATCTAAAAATTCATGAAATTTGCGGAAAAATTTTTTTGTGCGTTTATTTTTATGCGGTTCTTATCTACCGCACAAAAACAGGTTTTACTGTGATTTATTGTACCTGGAGTTCCTCCCACCACTTTATGTCTCTTTCCTATAACGTCTTCAAATACTTTGATGAGTCTCCAGTGTTCTCGACTAGAAGAATTAGAACGTTGTCCTTATCTTTACCAAACTGACTAATTGTTGCTCTGTCAGGTTAAAGCTTACTAACTATGCTCAGCTGAAATTTCGAACATAGTCCTTCTTTGAAATATCACTAGAAGAAATGACGTTTTCTACGCAATACAGTTTTAAATATCCTCTCTGACGCCGTGTCATAGTGCCACACACAAAATCGGTTGCCTGTGTGAAATCTATCATTAAAATCATTGTCAGTTCTCATTTAGTTTAGTATTTTCATTGAGGCGAAATGAATTACATGACATAATTGCGCAAATTAATTTTTTAAAGAAAGTGAATACGTGCACAAATATCATAAATTGAATTAGACATCTAAAATTAAAGCACTGTTCATAATGAAAAATGTTATCGAGAAAATTCTAAGTCTTCTTTTTTTAAAAAAATTTTTAATATATATGTACTTTTAGAATCAGCAGTAACATATATTTTATGAAAAGGGTATTTTTATATGCTTTATGAATTACATGTATTAAAATTCATGTGTTAAATATATTGACCACATATCGATAGTTGGAAAAATAGTAAGCAAAATGTATTATTTTTTTCCAGTTTTGAAGAATATTTTAAGGCTAATTTGGCTGTAATTAAATAATTAATGTTCTATATAAATTTTACTACGACAAGTACGATTCAATAATCCTAAGAAACTTTCTCTCTTTTGACTTTGTGATAACGTTTGGTTCCTGCTTACATCTGAACCCTCTTGTCTACTTGTAAACCCGGCTAGATGTGTGGGAGAAACAGAATAATCCTCAGACATGATTTTCAATCTAATCAATTTATTAATTCTAATTATTAATCAGACACAAATGCAATTCTACTTAAGGTACCTAATATATAGTAGAGTGCGGAGGTGAGATACTACTATAGACCCTCAACTGAATCTAAGACAGCTTAAATACTCTCAAAAATTAATTAAGTCGCACACTTAATAAACTAGCTTCTACTTAATCAAACTCACAGTACCTGAACTTTTTATGCATTGGATCCTACACTGGAAACTTGCAGGCGCTCTCTCTTCGGCTTGCTCAATGTCGTTGGCTCCACGCTCTGTAAGCTTTAACTAATTCCACTCTCCTTTTCAATCTTCAACTAACAACTAACTCGCGGACTTTATGTTTACTCCTACTTGCACACTCCAACGCATCAAATTCAGCGTGCCAACTCCAACGTGTCAACTACTACGTGTCAAACCCAACGAATCAATCCTCGAACTCACGAAAACACAATTTATATAATATATCTCATTTACATAATCCTTACTCGATGAAAGTTGGTTGAAATAAATATTTTCCTTAGAGAAATGTGAAGGGATTAGTAGAACCGCGTATAGATCCGCCACAACTTTGAGTGTAGACGTATTATAGATCCTTTAGAGCAGGGGTGGCCAACCCGTGGCACGTGTGCCCCAATGGGGCACGGTGGAGTTGTAACAGTGGCACGCCAAGACTAACTGTAAAATTGAAAAGAAAATAATAAATAATATTTTTTTGTCTAATTTTATTGAAATGGGGCAAACAAAACCTGCATATTTGGGGTCTTTGACAAAAGGGGGTCTTTGACAAAAACCTGAATATTTGGATCCAAATATGTTTGTGAGTAAATTTTTTCTGTTATGAAAATAAATTAAATGTATCTCAAAATTAGCTGAAATGTACCAAAAATTGCTAATGTTTTGTAAGCATCTTCAAGAACTAATCCTAATACAGATAACTTGGTAAAAAAAGAAAATTCAAAAACCACAACTGACTGCTTAATATTTATTTAGAATTAAAAGCTTCAAGATGCAATATTTTATACCTCACCTGACTGAACTTGCAAAAAATTTTTTAACAATAAAACCAAAGTTTGTACTTTTGTTTTATTTATTATATTAAATTTAAATTTCAACACTACATGGACTTGCATAAAAATGCCATAATAAGCCTATTAGTAAAAATTTTTCACTTTTCCATATTTTTTTTTGTTGTTGTTGGAAAAGTTAGAAGTGGCACGCATATATTTTTTGTTATCAAATAGTGGCACGCATAACTTTTTTTCATCAAATAGTGACACTCTTTCCAAAAAGGTTGTCCACCCCTGCTTTAGAATAAAAAATGAAGAAAAATTCCAGATACGCCATTTTTTTGTATGTATTCCTAACTCCAAAAACCTTTCGTTTAGTATAATCATGCACATTTTGACTAATAGCGGAAATGAAGCTCTATTATAAAAGCCTGAGTTATATATTACTTTTTGATACTAATGTATAACACTTGCTAATAACTTTTTTTTAAAAATAAAAATTTGTAAAACATTTTACTAAATTCCTTTAAAAATAATTCAATGTTCTGCTACATTTTTGTTACATTTTTTACCTGATTTTAATGGAATATCAGTATATTCTAAGATAAAGGATTATTCATGAAAAGCCAAGAAATATCAGAAAAAAATCTGAATTTAAAAAAAGTTGCGTTTCTTGGGATTTTAAAAACGATTTAACTAGGGCAGTTTTCCAGCATGTGTGTGATAAAATTCTCTTAAACCAGAGATATAACTTGTAATAACAGTTTTTGCTATATATTTGATCATGAATGAAGGCAAGTGACATGCATATAGGAATAAAGGATTTAAAAATTATAATTATTTTGGTCATTTTACTGTCTGTATTTGATTTCATATTTTGATTCATACCATTTCATAATAAAAATTAAATGCTTAATTTAAAATTTATACATGCACCCATAATTGGATAATTTAATTTCATATTTTGAATTATTTAGACTATAATTTGCTTGGGGGGGGGGAATGAATGATGATGAAAAATTTAAAAACTGGTAATAAATAATAACAAAAGCTTAATGTATTATTATCATTCTTTTCACTTTATTCAGCTAAAAATTTTTGATTTTTTTTTCTTCCTTTTGTCAAAAAGGGATATTCTAGTTGTGCTTTTTGCTCATCACAGTTGTGTACTTATTAGGATATAAAAGGCTAAGCAAATAATTTTCTGGCTGCAATCAATCAAAAATATCCAAATACTTATATATAATTGTCATATGTGATCTGATTATATTTTTTTGAAATATTTAATAATTATTATGTAACAAATTTTATTTTTTTATTCTTATAACTTTTTTTCTAGATAATTCTTCTAAAATTATTATTATAGAAAGCAGTTTTACGCAATGTTTTGATTTTAAAAATAATCAAAATGATGCAATATAAATAAGTTTCATTATTAATTTTTTTAAAAAATTTTTTGTACCAACTGTGTTTTTCCTTTTTAATTAAATTACACATCTATGTTTTAATTATTTTTGTTATTGTGTCCCAAATTTAGTCTTACTATGGTTACAACCCCTTATTCTAGAGTGATATTAATTAATATTTAGAATTCACAAGTAGACAAAGTATATATTGTTTACAATTATATAAAATGTAATAAACATCACAACAGTTTTGACTGCTCGATCATTCTTTTAAATCTAGCACAAAAATATTATAGCACTAAAAATGCTGTGAAACTTGTAAACTTTCAATTAATTTGTCCTTAAACATAAATAGAGAATGTTTCCCAACTCTCTCACACACAGTTAATCCAAAACTCAAAATCGATACATTTCATAAAATCTTACAGAACTTCATCCAAAGAAAGATATTCGAAAAATTTCTTCGACCAATAAATAATCCAGATTCCTTGTAAATTGATATCAACTAATGTGTTTTTCCTTCTTAACTAAATTGTAAATCTTTTTTAAGTACTTTTGTTCGGTCACCAATAGAGGGGGATGGGTCCATGGTCGAAAGCCCACCAACTTATACCATATCTCAAGACAACAATTGTTTCTTCTCATTTTGTCGATTTTCTTAACAAAAAACAGTAAAAAATAAATTATTGAATTAATAATTAGCATTAATTAATAAAATAAATTGTTAATTTCAAGTACTTGATAATCTTATATATGTATAAAATTTAACTATCAATCTGAAAAAATTCAACGGTTTTGGTGTGGGGGGGGTCCGGTCAACTAGGAGACCCCCCCCCCTTGTTTGCGACACTGCACGTCACAAATACATTTTTAGCAGTAGCGCACACAAAAGTTTTTCAAGGGGTAGGGGTGCATGGTCAAAAGTCCCCTAACTCGTATCATACCTCAAGACAACACCAATTAAATCTTCTGGTTTTGTCGATTTTGTACACAAAAATCAGTAAAAAATAAATTATTGAATTAATAATTAGTATTAATTAATAAAATAAATTGTTAATTACAAGTACTTAAGCAAATTTTATGTTATATATATATATGATTATCATCAAACGAAAAAAACTCAAGGTCCTTGGGGGGTCCAGACCCCCAGGACACCCACCCCCGTGTGCACCGCTGATTTTAGTAACATCATATCTCATTACTCTAGAGTGATATTAAGTAAAAATTTACAATTTACAAATAGATTACATTTTTTGCTATTAAATAAACTTAACATCATTTTTGATAATCGATCTAAACTAAGAAATCTCAATATGCTGTGAAATTTTCTAAGCATTCAATTAATTTGTCATTAAACATAAATAGATTATTTCTCAAATCACACACACAGTTAAAAGTACGCTAAACTCTTAAAATAGATAAATTTCATAAACTCTTAGTTAAATTCAAAAAAGATAGTTGAAAAATTTCGTCCATTAATGAAATACTTAAGATTCCTTTTAACTTAGTCTAAAATTCTTTTTCAGTTTTTGTACATACATATCCTCAAATTTGCTGATAATTAGGTAATAAATATTTTTCACAAAATGACACATACTACACAATTAAAAAAAGAAAGAAATTTAATTAGTATAATTTAGAAGTTACAAATTTAAGTGTTATTGTCTGGCTTACTACAATTAGTAATTCCGTGAATAAAAAAATGAAAAATAGAAATAAAAAAATAATGAATAAAATCCAGAAGTTTCATAAGTTTGACATTCTTCATATCCAGAAGTTGCAAATCCCAAAATCTCCACAAATCCATAAGTTGAATTCCAGTTGATCTCCAATGAATTTCTTCAGTAACCAACTCCGATTTTGAAACTGGAAACCTCAACAGACCTAAGATTATTCTAAAAAAAAAAAACTATTTAATTTGAGTTTTCGTAAGTTCCTTAGAAAAAATATAGAGTATATTCATACACTTCAAGATATATTTTAAAGACAATTCGAAATAATAAATTATAAATAACTATGAAAGAACCGTTTTTTGTACGAATAATTTTTTTCGTAAATGCATGTATTAATTCTATTACTGACAAACTACAACAGCAGATTTAAATAAAAAATTAATTTAATGTTTTTAAAAACTCCCTTCATAAAAAAAGTTATGTTAATTTGAGTAAATAACAAGATATCAATCATTGGCATGGCCAAGTAATTTTAGCGCGTTTTTCACATGTTGAATTTTACAATAATGCAACTAATGAACTTTTTACTAACAGAAAGTAGTGTTACTATACTTAAAAAAAGCTTACCATATAGAGTAATATAGAAGAAAAAAAACATTAACAAAATAAAATATATAATTTTCAGCTTACCTTTCATGACATTTGGATCGTCAAAATGGACGTATTTTTCTCCTAATTTGAGGAGAGCTATCGCCGCCTCCATTTCTGATGGACTATATGCCGGCAGTGCTTCCTCAAGCCGTCTATACATCAATGCTAATTGGTATCTTCTGAATTTTCTTCTTAGATACTTTCCCCTTACTATTTGCATGAGTTTTTTAAATTTCATGTTTTTGAACAAATTAATTATTCAATATCACTTCAATAAGTGTAGAAAGAACCTGAACGTCTGATACGATAACTTGTTTAAAGAAGTGTTCTAAGCATTCTGGTTCTGTTATTTCTGGTAGATCTGCTCACAATTTCGCACTCGTGATGCATTCCTGTCCAATCACTGCACTTTAAGATCTATTCACAGAAAAGCTTATGCCAGCTTCCCCCCCCCCCCCAGCCCATTAAACTTTTGCTGTCCCAGGTTGACAGAGAAGAGTTGATACAATAGACGGGCCCATTAGACGGGCTCCAATAGATAAGGAGGAATGTGGTGGGGTTGTAACCCCTTGTAAGATGGTGGGGTTAAGGGGTACGATCGCCAACGGGTATTTGAAGAAATCAATCGTTTACTAACTACACATAATTTGTTTTAATTTTAGAATTGAGCCTACCATCATCTACAGTAAATATCTTATGAGGTATATTATTTTTCTAAATGAAATAAATTGTATCCATTTTTACTGCTTACTTTACATGGGTATTACAAAAGCCTTTCAATTCTAGTTATCTTCCTTTTTTTCTTGCATTGCGTTGTGTTAACGCCTCTGATTACGAAATAAAATTTCTCTATTCATCCATTCTTCTCTTGTATGCAAGTTCATTGAAATTTTGTAACTACAATCTGTTATAAAAAATTTTCAACATTTTCTGAATCAGTAATCGCTAAAAGTAAACCTTCTATCGAGATAAAAATTGACAACCTTTGTGAAATTTTCATTTTCTGCTTCGTTTTTTTTTAAAAATTTTTTTAGCAGTGTTTTGTTTGTAACAAATATATATATATGTTATCGTTAATGTGTATAATTCAGTTATTTCACAGAATAATTAGGTATTTTATAAAATAACCAGACAAGTCAGTTAAAGTATATAACAGAGGAAAATTTTCGTACTTTACCTAATTATTCTATGAAATAACTAAGGATAGACAGTTGAAATGAAAAATAAACAATTTCAAAGATGTTTCATAAATTAATTGATCATATAAATAGTTAAAATCTCTCGAAAAATTCATTTTATTCCTTTTGGGGATGAATAATTGATAAATATTTAATGAAAGCAGATGATACAATTTATTATTGCTCATATTGCTAACATTAGGAAAACAGATTGGATAAAAAAATATATGTCGCAAAAATAGATTATATTTAAATATTACCAACAAATATACTTGCCGGGAAGAAAAACTGTTGCTTCATTAAAAACATTGTGTAAACTTTTTAACACGCTTTTATAAGTTACACTTGCATGTAACGGAATCTTTAAACTTGATTTTTACTCACTTTAAAAGGTCAGATTAATTCGAAATTTTGCACACTTGTCAAGGACCGATGACAATACAATAATTTCATAATTTTTTTCCATTTTCCTGAAGAGGACATCAGGAATAATGATATCCTGATTTGGCGACTGATTTCATATACCACTTCCAGATTTGGTAACTTATTGCATGCTTATGGTCCTATCTTTTCTCGGAACGGGAAGCAGTTATCCAGCCCTCGCTCACCATAAATGCACATTCAGTCTCTTGATTGTTACAGAAATAAAAGAGAACCAGGATAAATATAATATAATACTCTCTTTCACTGGACCATCTATGAAAAAATTCCGACTAAGGGCCAAGCCTTCCTGTAGCTAATTAGTGCGACGTTTATTACAGTCAATCAATCAGTAGACGAAGGGGTTATTGTCATTTACAGGCAAATAACATTCTGAGAATAGATTTTTTTCCATCCTAATAAGTGTTATCTGTATTTCACTTTAAACGATCTTTCTGTCAATCCGCTTTGAATGAGAAGTTTTTCCTACATTCAAAGATCACACCACTCCTTGTCTTCTCATTATTTTGAGTAATTTTACCAGCTTTTAAACTTTTCTTATTGCGTTTCCAAAGATTCAGAATTCACACGGAAAACTTATATCGTTTTATGCCAGTGACATACTATTTTATAAACGTAAAAAGGAACTCTTAATATGACCATTGATAACATTTTACGACTTTTTGCTTACACACGTCCAGGGCCTCTAGGGGAACCCGTATCATTGATACGATGATAGCTACGCCCCTGATAAGAAGAAATGTTGTTCAGGAATGTTTCTCAGAATTTAAAATCTATTCTTATTATATGCTTCATCTGTGGTAGTGCGAACCGTTAAAGTCTGCATTATTTCAAGAATTAGTTTTGCAGATTGTTGAAATTCAGAGATCTACAATAGTAATGTTTACAACAAAATTCACATTTCTTACGATAGGAATATTGTCAAGTTTTCATATGCAACAGTACATTTTAATTTTTGATCATTCTGGGGCCCCTTTGCACAACATCCGCCACACCACCAACATGGCTGGCCCTGTACATAGTTCCCTTTCTCTATATTACAAAAACTTAAAATGTAGAATTACTAAAAGGAAAACATTATCAAACTAGAAACACACAAGCTTTTCTCAAAAATCAAACATATGAAAGCAAATGGTGTAAAAATGATCCTATGAAACCATAACAATAAAAAAATTAAAGAACAAGATGCACATTACCTGAAATTTTAACTTTAAAAGTTAATCAAATTTAAGTTGACCAATGGTAAAAAAATGCCACCAAAATTCAGACCTTATGAAAGTTTGCAAATATCCCTGTGATCAATTATTTCAATAGCCAAAGATCCTCTACAGTTTTTCCCAAAAAATAACTTTCATCTATTTCACTATTTGATTCATTCATCAATTTAGAGAAATTTCAATCTCACTTAAATATTTCGCTTTTTCTGTCATGCTGACTGAAATAAAACTGATACTAAATTTACAAAATACTTCGATCCAGTGCCGGATTACTCGTTGGGCGGAGTAGGCAGTTGCCTATGAGTCCCGTGCTTTTTAGGGGCCCACAAAAGCATTTTCTGTTAGTGCTCCAAAAACAGGCTACAGGGCCCCGAGAACTCGACTGCCTAGGGGCCTCCATGTCGTTTAATCCGAGACTACTTCGATCTCTTTCCCCACATTCTCAAAATATAAACACAAAAATCCAGATAACAATAAACCACGAACCTTCAAATACTAAATTCTTTCGAAAGAATTAAACATTGGTAGTTGTTTATTGTCTGAGATCTGGGATCATTATTGTAATATAAGAAATCTGGGATCAAATTTTTAAAAACTTGGAACCGAAAACATGTATTAAAGATTAAAGTTCAGGAAAACATTTTTTTTAAAAAAAATGCAAAAAACAGATTCAACCGCAATTACATGTAATATATAGGGGAACACTATTTGTTATACGATTCAAATGTGGGTAATCATTGGGTTTGCAATATCAGTACAAGATTTTTTGTTGCACGTTGAACTTATAACTGAAGTCTTATCAGCTTGGTGCCCCTGGCGGCCGCCAGCCGCTTTATCCACCTCTGCAGTTAACCGCTTCGGACCTCAAGCCGAGTTTTCTCGGTCTTCGTCCTGCCCGAAAATTGTTCACAGCCTATCGGAAACCTACCTTCGTGCTTTCGCTCCATCCCCGAAAACGGGGTACGGGTCGGTGCTGCCTCCCCCCCCCTTTTCTAGGGAGGAGGGATCATGATCTTGCTTTTAGTGTGCCCGTGGGCACGAATCAGCCTTTAGACTCCCACAAAAGACTCCTTGGTTCATGTTTCAAGACGAGTCGGTGGGGAGTGTGACCGACCTACTGGTCGTGAAACCGCAATTCTCGGGATCGTCCCGCCCCTTCCCAGTTAAACAGAAATCAGTAAAACAAAAGCTACATTGTTGTATTAAACGGTTATTTTTTAATGAAATTTTATAATCGGAGCAAGACTTTTCTTTCTCTCTATGTATTGCTCAAAAAGTGAACAAGAATCGCGAGCAAGTTCAGAAATTCTGCTTTTTCAAATTTTGTATACTATAAGAAAGCCTTACAATAACGCATTTAAAAATCTTTCAGTTTTCTTTTTTTCTGGTCATTGCTAAATGGTGCATACACATATATATATTTGTTTGTTTCTTCCCTCTTACTAAATCAATTCTATTTAACCTTCCTATGAGTAATAATGAATAAGATCCATTTTTTAAAATCTCTTACCCATCTCATCTATCTTCTTTTACAGTAACAAAAAATGCTTTTGTCACTATGTCTCATATACAAGGACATCTTAAGACTACTTGAGGCCCTGGTACCCTACTCAAAAGTAGGGCCTGTGCCTTTACACAAATGTAGGCTTCACCTATGACCCTTAAAAATAGGTAATACACATTATACGTTGTCAATACTCGCACAAACAATAACACGAATTAAATAAATGTGTATGGCTTACAATCACACAAACCGACTCGACCGACTGCCGCCTTTTGACTGAATGAGTAATGATGGTGTATGATGTTGTGTCTAGGCCTATACGTGGACGACGGTCAACTCATTTAGCCAGTTGACAAATCGTCCAAAATTCCCAGTTTTCTGTAGAATACAACCAGAAATAACATTTGACCGTTGGAATTATTCGAATTTTGGTATTATTAAATCAAAGTCGAGAACGAGAAGAGGCCCCCATTGTGGCGGAAGCCCTTGGCCTATGACGTTCCTAAACATATATTTCTGATTTTTTGTAATAATCAACTGGATTTTTATATATAAGTTGCCCTGTTTTACTGGTAACAGAATTCTGAAAGAAAAATGTATTATAGGTATATGAGCATACCCTACAGTAAAAAAAAGTGCCATTATTATATATTTAAATCTTTTCATTGCAAATTTCAACGTTTATCTTGCACGTTGTAAATATTGTTGTAAGTTACGTAAAATTTTAATACAAATTCTCGATATCATATGTAAATAACATATAGCAAAAATAGGAAGGACTTCTTAAAAGAAATATTTATGTTATAATGAATGTATATAACGAAAATGGGACTATACTGTAATAAACTTGGCAACTCAAAAGAAAATGTATTCAGATATTGCAAACAGTTAATTAAACGTTTTGTGAAGATAGATCAATTATTCTCAGTTTTTTTTATATTACATATAGTAATCAAAAACATTCCCCCCCCCCTCTCTTCTATTTGTTGGTGGTACCTTAAATACAGTGCTTTTCAAACTTTCAATATTTTCGACCCAATATTCAATCATGATTTTCTTCACGCCCCCCCCCATGCAATATCAATATATTGAATTCAATAATAATATACTTTGACGCTAAAGCTACAATACGACTTCAACCTCTTAAGGTCCACTGACGTATATAAACGTCTCGCTCAGCCAGTGCGTGAATTGTCCCAGACGTATATATACCTATTTCCAAAGTACAATCTTTCTGTGCACTGCTATCCATAAAATTATTCCGAAGGCGTTGGAATGCAATAAAAGGACTTTAACAGTGTTTACAACAGATTTACTTACTTCAGAGAATTTACTTATTTCTTTCTTTTCTATGCCACCACCACCGCATACGCTCACCTACGTATTAAACGGGGGCATTGGGGAACGAATCGAGTAATTTTCAATCGGCATTTAAGGGATTAATTATAAACCGTACAAATGACCGAGATAAGTGTTAGTTTTGCTTATAATTTTATATATGACAAGCCCATGGGGCCACTAGTAATTAATAAACTTGTTCCTAACTTAGTATTGTTAAATTAATTATAAAAGACATTGCACAGTACTGATATATTAGTGTAAGTGTGTATTTTATTTTTAAATGTATTTTATTTGTTTACTTTGAGTAAATTAATAATTTTTTTGAATGATCTTTTGTTTTATGACTTCCCAATTGGCGAGGGGTTGTGACTCTTGGTGGACCTGATACTGGTTGTCGGGTCTTGATAACTCAGTCTTGAGATCACAGACTGGTCCACATTCAGAATTCGAGACACTTCAGTTTGTGATCGTGAGGATTCCAGCATTCCAACGATTCTTCCTTTCGTAAGCATGTCCAATTGGCGTCTTTGTGCCATCATTCACCTTGTTTGATGGTTAACAACGTTCCTTCGCACAGCAGTTGCAAGAAACTTGTCTGAACTGCCTATGCTGTGTGAATCGGTTTCTCTGCGTTCCGACATGCGCCGGTGTTTCGCGCAGGACGTAGTCGACTGAAAAATTTTGCATAAATCCAATGTTTCTTCTTCACCCAATTAATATCTGCAAGAAATTTGGAATAATTTTACGAATTTTTACTCCATGTTTTTCGCATTTTACGATTTATGGTTAACTTTTGGACACCAGTGTAAGTGTCGAAGTGATAGACACTTTGTTTTTTAACGGCAAAGCGGAAGACTTAAGGTATCCAACTACTTGCAACAACTTTTTTTTTAAAAAAATGGCGATGTGGGGTTTATTTGTTGGTTTTAGATTTGTTTAGTACATTTTAAGAAAAATATGCTAAAATTAAGAAGAGAAAAAGAAATTATTTTTATTAAAATGAGAAAAAACTGATAAAAATTTACAAAAAAATAACCTAAACGTGGCCCATTCTGTACCAAATGTTTATAAACAAATTTTCAATTCTGATGTGTTGCTATGTTATTCATTTTTGAAATGACCTTCAGGATAAGAAATATTTTAATTTTTACAAAAACTAGAGCACTTTATCTTAGTTTTTATATGAAATTGCTTAAAACAGTTCTACTATTATACAGAAAACATACACACAAAATTTCAGTTAATTATTTTCAAAATTTTTTGAGCAATCACTGGCTCCGTTTGAGTATTAAAACACACACATTTCCAGTAAAACGTGTTTTAAAGTATGACATCTTGCTTAAAGTAATGACATCTGCTTTTACTAAAACACTTGTAGTTTTTGTTCTTGTGAACGGAAAATAATACACTTGGTATTTTTATGAAGCTGAAAAGACGGCCTATAAAATAAAATCGTAAGAAAATTTGTCAATTTTTGGCAAAATACACAATTTTAGGGTAGTCAGATACCTTAAGAGGTCAAAGGTCTTCAGGCTCTTAATTTTTTTCTGAAAGGACAGTTACTGATGATTTGTAACTGGAGGTTTAGGTGCAATTCTACAACTGAGAAATGTTAAGATAATGGATAGCATTGTATTCCAACAGGATGTGGCACAAACCCATTTCTCCCTGAGGATTATTTGGGACTTCCTCAATAAAGATAAAACCTGTAGATGGACTGATCGGGTGCGCGCGAAGAATGCGGACTGATCAGCCTTCAGATGTCATATACACAACGGTTTACAAATGGGGGGCCAATATCTAAATACATTACTAAGTTATACAGAAATGTTCCAAAATCAATTGAAAATTACGAAAACCCAGTTTTTTAGAGCAGAGACACTATTCATTTATGCACATTCTGAGTTAAATTATGCATATTAAATGAGACGAAGTGGCAAATTCCTCTTAAACTTCCATAAAACAACAAAAAAGCACTAGTATGAATGGAAAAAAGAAGAGTAGTTAAAGAGTACATCTCTTCTTTCCTCCATTCCTATTCTTTCGTTTCCGCATACATCAAACTGGTATAGTGTTACAGATGCACGGAGAAAAAAGAAATACTCAAAAATGACTACATGGACTTACTCAGTTTCAAATGAGTTTGTTTATATCAGATTTGAACGCATGCCTTTACAAATATGAGACATTACATGTACTCAAAATTTCAAAAAATGGTTAATTAACACTATCAAACAAATTAAAAAGATATTCAGGATTAAAAAAGTTTTTTTAATATACTGGCTACATATTTTAAAGATTGGGGTTCAACAACAAATTTAGTTCTCATAAATCTTCCGAACTATTTTTCGTTTCTACCACGCTACCCGCGGACGAACACATGAGTACTAGATTGTTTTGATTTTGTAAGGCTTTTATAGGAATTTAGCGTAAAAATGGTAAGGTAATGGTAATTTAAGAGGTATGTGGCTACGTTTGGAGCATTTTATTGAAACATAAATTTTCAACTAAAAAAACACTTTTTTCTTTAAAAAGGGTGTGCATAGAACTAGGAATTAAGGTTCAAGTGTAGTATAGATACTTGGCGATGTAAAATTTTTTTGGTGACCAAAATCGATCGCCAAGCTACTTCACTTAGCGATAAGTTTCCCGAAGCCAGAATGAATTCGTTATCTAACCAATAATATCTATATAAAAATCGAAAGGGCCCTCTCCCCTATACTACACTTGAGTCAGGAATTAAAATACAATTCCACAAAATTTTAAATTATTTTGGATAGATTGGGAATTTTTAGTTAAAAATTGCAGTTACAGTAAACCTTGTATTGAAAATTCTAATTAATATATTCAAATAATATTAAAACTGCACACAAATAACATCATTATCTGTGCCTAAAGCGATAAGATTTACATTATTTTTTTGAAATTGGTCAATTTTTTTAAAAAAAAAAGCATGTTTTTTCTCACAAATTGTATGTGCAATAAATGCATAAATACATACACAGAGATTATAGTCTATAATACAAATAAAATAAAATAAAAGTTTTCTTAAAATGTTAATTCAATGTCTTAAAAAGAAATCCATTTGTGAACTTTACCGTGAAGCCAAAAAACATAGTTTCTCAGACAATGCTTTTAAAGATTTAAATACAATATGAAAAATGTTCTACTAGTTGTACATTTCTTAAACTCACCATATTTATAGCTCAAACTCTTTAGCTTCATGTTTAACTAATTTTCAACCCTTTTGCTGTTTTCTGGAGAGTTTTATAGATTATAAAAATTGTCGAGTTTAGTAAAATTTTCATGAAAAATTGCAATTAGGATCTTTTACACAAAATTCTAATGAATGTATTCAAATAATATTTATACAGTACATAAATAATGGAACATCTTTATATATTAGGAATTAAAAGATATGTATTACTTTTAAAAATTTTTTAAATATGCCAAATTTTATGCAAAAACTCGATTTTTTAAAAAAATTAATGATATTTTTTACATTTAAATGCAATGAAGTACATAAATACAGTGAACCCCAAAAGTGTTCGTACACTTGCAGTTTCCTATAAAATTTAATGATTTCGACTAATAAAAATTAATGTATAGAAATTGTAATTTTTTTATGATATCTGCAACTTGTTCTTAATGGAATGACATAATTATTTTTTTAAAAATAGCATAACTATTATTTTTAAAAATTAATAATCAAAAAGCTCCTGAAAAATTACGCCACTAAAATCTTAGAACACTTAACAAAAATCTCAACATAGCTTTAAATATTGTATTTCTTTCTTAATTTAGAACTTAGTAGGATATCTTTTAGTGTCCACAACAACTTTTGGACATCTTGATATAGATTTAATGAGTTTTTGTAATTTCTGCATCGATTTACCTCCATGCTTCTGTGATTATTATTTTTACTTCCCATTATGTGTTTATGTCATGTTTTTTTATTTTAAATCTAGTTCTCCCCAAATATGCTCTGCTGGGCTAAATAAATTGATTGAGGAGGTGTTATCACAAAATTTTCGGGCAGTTATAAAGACACCAGCGGTGTACATTGAGAGCAGTACGCTCGGCTTCATTATCCTGTTAAAATATGAAGTCGTGTTCAATATCAAATTTTGGACAGACAATTTAAAATTTCTCTTTAAAATATTTGACTAGAGCTCATGATTCTCAATACCATCAAAAATTACCTAATTCTGTGGCTGATTTACGCCCCCATGCAAGAACACTTCCACTTCCATGGTTCATTCATCCAACTAGATTCTTGTGACTTAAGTTTCAGAAAATTCAAAATTGACAGGAAAGTGATTGGGATGACAGAAAATTCAACATTTTTGGTTCTGATGGGCATATAATAGTTTTAAAGGAAAAAATGAGGCATTTAATCCAGTGAATTTATGTGGAACAAGAGCTCCTCCACCTCCATGTATCAACACAGAGGTGTTCTTGCGGGGAGGGGGGGGTGTAAATAGGCTTCAGGAATTAGGTAATTTGGTATTTTTTGATGGTATTGAGAATCATGAGCTCTATTTAAATATTTTAAAGAGAAATTTTAAATTATCCTCTCAAAATTTGGATATTTCAGACGACTTCATTTTTTAACAGGATAATGACGCCAAGCGAACTGCTCTCAATGTACACTGCTGGTGTCTCTATAACTGTACCCAAAAGTTTGAAAACACCTCCTCAATCAATTTATTTAGCCCAGCAGAGCATATTTGGGGAGAACTAGATTTAAAATAAAAAGAAAACATGACATATAAACACATAATGGGAAGTAAAAACAATAATCACAGAAGCATGGAGGAAAATCAATGCAGAAATTACAAAAACTCAATAAATCTATATCAAGATGTCCAAAAGTTGTTGTGGACACTAAAAGATATCCTACTAAGTTCTAAATTAAGAAAGAAATACAATATTTAAAGCTATGTTGAGATTTTTGTTAAGTGTTCTAAGACTTTAGTGGCGTAATTTTTCAGGAGCTTTTTGATTATGAATTTTTAAAAATAATAGTTATACAATTTTTAAAAAAATAATTATGTCATTCCACCAAGAACAAGTTACAGATATAAAAAAATTACAATTCCAAAATATTAATTTTTATTAGTCGGAAACAATAAATTTTATAGGAAATTGCAAGTGTACGAACACTTTTTGGGTTCACTGTATATACACAGAGATTAGATTTTGATTCATAACACAGATAGAACTAAATAAAACATGTTCTGAAAATTTAAATTCAATATCTTAAAAATATTTTGTGTAGGGATCAGCATCTGGTTTTTTTAACTCCAATTCCAGTTTACTAATTATGCTATAACTTTGCTTCTAGATATCATAGAAACAAAAATAGAGTGTTTTTGGAATCTTAAATGTATAGTCTTTAAAATAAAAACACAAAAGTAATTTTTGAAAATTTTCACCAAAACTGCGAATTTTGGGTAGTCACATATCTTAATGAAATTTACTTGATTCATAATAAGTCACATTGTTGATTTTTTGGGCACTTGCTTATAGGCAAATAATAATTTAAGTATTCCTTTGCTACATTGGAATAGTTTTATTTTCATATTGAACTTTAAAATAGCTTGCATGTCTTGAAAAAGGCAAGCCTACAAAATAAATTTTTGTTTTCAATTAGTAATCTTTTTAAGAGACTAATTTCTTGTAGATTTTAAAGAACTTTTCTAGCTTATTGGTAAACTTATGGAAAAAGTCTTAAAAGTTCACATAAAGAAATTATTTCAATACATTTATTTTATGGTTCCTTTATTGTGACTATAGTGTTTTGTTTATTTGGATGAAAATAAATGAAGTATATATATCAGATTCTTTATATTTAACCCAATATAAATATATTTTATGCTTTTACTCATTAAAGAAAGGTAGAAAAAAATTATGTTTTTACCATAAAATCTGGCATATCATGTATACCATCGTATTACATGCACTTATACTTTCAAGTAGCAATTTTTAATTTTTATGTTTATTTGCTGAGAATGTGCACCCCCATTTTCATGAAGAAACCTGAGATGTATGCGAGTCATGCTCTTAAAGTTTGAAAGTCATTTATTCTAAGCTTTAGTAAAAAATAGTATACATCTAGAAGTGCAACCCTTTAAGTTCATAAGGAATGCCATTTCTTTTAAATAACCATTATTTTGATCTATGTAGAAATCTAATTTTTTGTCCTGTGCTCACATTTTTTAAAACTCTTATTTTTATACCTGGTATATAACGTGCACGCTTAAAATTCAATCTTATTTTTTGTGTTAAAAGTGTGCACCATACACCAGATTTTACGATACATATTACCACAACAATGCCAATGTTCAAGATAACGTGCCAAGTTGGTGACCCTGATTTTGCGTGTGTCGTATGCGCCAGATTGACTACCATGTGTTGTATTACATATAATTTCACCAATATGGTTGCAATATTATGAAAGTACCAAAAATTAATACAGCTTGGGTACAAAAACTCCTGTATGCAGGTATGTTGTACACAAGTGAAAAAACATAAATCTTGGTACTTACGTATTATCACAACCAATTGGTGACATTATATGAAACAAAGCACCTGTTTGCCAATTCAGCACGTTCAACACACAGGAACTCGGAGGGTACTTGTGTATTTTTGCGACAATCGCTGACTCTAAATAACTCGCTGAGTTGGCCACCCGATTTCCTATGTGTG
>BMAO01026199.1:0-19619 GCA_019973975.1 Trichonephila clavata | reverse complement strand
ATATCCGGATGCGGAAAAGGTAACATAGTACTTATACCACGAATTCCCATAATACCATCGAATTTCCCGTTTGAATTCAAAAAACTACAATTCCCTGTAAGTGTCAGCTTTGCTATGACAATTAACAAGTCACAAGGGCAAACGTTAAGCAAAGTTGACATAGATTTAACTAAGAGTTGCTTTTCACATGGCCAACTATACGTGGCATGTTCACGTGCGAGGAATGCCACTGGCGTTTTTGTTTTAGCTCAAGAAAATCGTACACCAAATATTGTATATAAAGAGATTTTTCAATAAATTTAATACTGTATATAGAGAGGATGTTCAATAAATTTATACGAAAAAACCACACAAAAATTAACAAAAAACAAAGAAAAATAAAAAAAATAAAACAATAAACACCAAAAAGCAGAAAGAACACAAAAATATAAAAACAAAACATTGATTCACAAAGTAAAAAAATGAGATTAAACTCTCTCTCTCTCTATATATATAGCGTGTATGTATTTCTTAACGTGGAATACAGAATTATTAAGTTTTCGTAAGATATGTGAATTGAACAAAACACTTTTTTGTAAATTTCTACGTGAACGAAGTCGCGGGTAACAGCTAGTCAGAAATAAAATAACTGAAATTATTTTGAGAACCCGCACTGTGTCAAACAAATTAATGCTAAATTTGTTTCGAAAAGTTGGTCTGAGTCTTAAATTATTTTCATCAACAAATGCTGAATCGGATGTGAAACTTTTTTTTTCGAAGAAACATTTATCTGTTACTATAACACTTAAAATTGCATGTAAAAAGACAAAAAAATTTTTAGGAAATTCTCTCGGCATATTAATTTGAATAATGAATTCAGAGTAAGAAATCAACAAGTAGAGTGACGAATAAATTAATCAATATTATTGCTAATATCTTTAACTTAAAGTTTCCATTCCTTTTTCCTTTCAAAAAATGCATTTGCGTTTCAAATTTTATTTTGATTAATCATTGAAGCATGTAAGAATTTAATATTAATGCTTTATGTGATACGCGAAGCATAACTGTTAACTAAATAAATATTAAACGCATAAATGCAATAATGCCAAATGTGATAATATTTTAAATATATAATTGTAAAAACATATGTCAAAATTTTTACCCTAAAAAATTTGCTCATAAAATATTAGTTTTTCACAGTTTTCCAAAAATTAAATTTTTCTTCATTTCATCTCGAACGCCATTTGTAAAACTTGTATTGACTAACTCCGTGGTGCCATCTATTGGCATTTAAGTTCAATAAATAATTTGTTATTAATTTCCTTGTTCTTGAATTTTGTGCGTGGGAAAAGTGAAGTCACGTGACAAAGACGTGATGTATGTTGTTTTCCAGCCACTCTGATTGGTTCCCTTATGCCTTGGACAACAGTAAGATCTCTAAATGGATACTTTGGTTTTGGGCAAAATGGCGGTCTTGTGAGATTTATGTGTACTTTAGAATGCATAGTTTTTGCAGTTATGCTCAAAAATATAACAGTTTTGTGATCATAATTTTATTTGTTTTATATAATTTATTATGTTTAGTTTTTTCCAAGTTCAAAAATATTTATTATTAAAATCAAATTTGTGAATTAATTTTTCTGAGAATTAAGACATTTGAAGACACATCTTCTTAAAAATCATGCTAACTCACAATCATTTTTCACTTTAGTAACAATTTCTTTTATATTTCGCATAGAAACAATTACGAATTATTTCATTCACAAAGAAATTTCTTTTTTTAGGGAACAATTTTTTGAAAAAAGAAGCTTTGTTCGAACGACTCTCATTGAATTTTGAGTAAATAGCGAAATAATTAAAAATGCTATAAAAAATCGTTTGCACTTATATTGTTAAAATAAAATTGATTTACCGATCAATGAAAAAAAAAAGCATTGAGTAATGGCATACACAAGGGTAGGATTTGAGGTTTCAAACCCTGTTCATAAACAAAAAGATTTTTATTTTATTGCACAGAGATTATGCCTTTGTGCTTTCGCCTTGCGTTTTTTTAGAATACAACTCCCATATAAAAGAAATATGTCTCCACAGGTACAAAGAATATTATTTAAAGATGAATTAACGGATATAAAAATATAAACATTTGCTTCTCGAAAATTTGAGATCCTCGTCTGATAAAAATTCCTTTAAAAAAAAGTTTTAAAAAAATTCAGACAGTTTTAAACTTTTTTCAATTTAAAAATGTTTTAACTGGAACTAAGTGAAAAAGTGAACTACATATTTGATGGAATCCTTTTGTTACTGTAAATATCTTTTATATTAACAGAAATTCAAACCTATTGTTTTTCAGAAATATTTTTTTTTTCGAAAATTTAAGCAATTACCAATAAATTCCCAAAATTTTGCAATAGATTAATATTAATCATTCTGATGGAATCTAACTTCTAGGAACTTAAAAGGTTTATATTTCTCTTGCGTCAAAAGGAAAATTAATTTATCATCTTAATTTCATATATGTGATGATCAAGAGAATCCAGAGAGAAAATATTTTAATTAAAAATTAAATATTATATAGTGATAATACTTGTGTATAAAGAGTACATTTTTAAAGGAAAACGTCATTAATGTAAACTATCTCTGAATTTTAATATTTGAATACACAATAGAACTAAGAAGATCCGTATGCATTGCTATACACTTTTGTAGGTACCTGTTATACCTGCAAAGGGGCCGTAGTAGCCTGTTGGTTTTGGTCACAGACTAGCAGCTGACGTGTCATAAATTTGACCTCTAGAGAGACAGAATACCGCCATGTAGAGGGGCTGATACGCTTTAAATCTGTCGAGGCTCAAAGTCCTCCCGTTGGCGTGGTATGGTAGCCACTTCAGGTGTCATCCTCGTCACTTGTCCTGGGCTCAAAATTTCGAGGTCCGTCGCAAATGGACCTCATGTTTCTTCAGTGGAGAAACGGAGAATCTTAGGGCCCCCTGAAAACTCAGGTTTTGGGCCCCAAGTCCATATATTACTTGGCGTCAGACAAGCTTTGGCCCCCTAGAGTCCCTCCCCCCGCAGTGCTGGGTTGCGGGGGTGTACGTTACTGTGTTGCTTTATAGTGCGGCGTTAATTGACACTCACTCACGATACACTAGCAAAAAGTGTAACATTCTAATGAATATTATGTAGAAGCAACTGATATCTTTAGTATATTTATTGGATTGAATGCGTCTTAGGGCCACAAATGACCTCCTAAAAATCGTCCTCTTTCATTTGTTAGGAATAAAATCATTGTACATGAAATATTTTTATTTTAATATGTACCCAACTATTTTTTTACACGGTAGATACGTCTATAGGAAACCATGCACAAAAAAAAAAAAGAATATTCGTGCGAAAAAATATATGTAACACGTGGTACATTTAGGGATACTTTCAACAAGTTTAAAAAATCGTGTAAGATGAAAAAGCTCTAAAATCCGTGCAAAAAAAGTTATTATGAAATCCATGTAGCACATATTTAAGAAACAAAAACAATTCATTATTATTTTTTTACAAAAAAATTAATTAATTAAAATTAGTATACAGATAAAATTTAGCCAAAATAAGTAAAGTATATACAACATATAAAAATTCAAATTGAAATTAGGAGTTAAATTACTAATAACTATTCATTGCTACCTGATAACAAGTGTGCACGTTTATTACGAACTGGGATTTAAAAAAAAGTGCTATCGTCGGTAGAAGTGTCAGGCCTTTATTTGTTCATCATTATAACACAAATATTAATTCACCCTGTTTAATTATACCTTTGTCCGGTTACACAAAAACTTAATTATTATATTTTTTTAATCTCGCATAAAAATTTTATAGTTTTACGTAATGTGAGGCGTTTTCGAAGATTAACATGGTTAATATACGTGAGGAAAATTTGTTAATACTATATTAAAGGACCCCTAAAAAGGGTGTGCAAGAAACTTTAATACGGGGCCCACTCAAGACTAGCTACGCCAATGATTCCTGCAACAAATTGTTGTGGCCGCGGTAGCCAAGTGGTCAAGGTAACGGACTCGTGACCAGCGTGTCATGAGTTCGAGCCTAGAACCACCGAAGACCCGAGGAGTGCCAGCTCATGTGTCGTCCGCGTCACTTGACCATGGTTCAAAATTACGCGGACCATCCCCAAAAGCCCTCGTGTATATAGCCGAACAGTGCGACGTTAATATTCACTCGTGCAATATGTACTTTAGCCAGCGGCGTAACGTACCCCCCCCAACCCACGCATTGTGCGGGGGGAGAGGATTCTAGGGGTCCTAAAGCCTGACTGACACCAAGTACGCAATCCTTTGCAAAATCCGGCTTGGGACCTAAGACCTGACTTTGCAGGGGGCCCCTAATTTTCTCCGTTACGTCACGACTTCAGCAAATGAAAAGTAAAACAAAACTGAAACGCGTTTTTGAATCAGTAAGATTTTTTAAAAAAAACTATAACAAACGTTCTTTTTTCCCAATTCCAACTGATTTCAAAAATGTAATCCAAATGGATTCTAAATAGGTTAGAAAATGCTGTTTTAAAGCAGTGGATATTTATGCTTCTAAAGATTCTTCAGCTTCTTGACTAGACTAATTAGACCAGGGATACTCAACCTTTTTTCTGCCGGGCTGCAGGCATATGTTAGCTATTTCAAGTAGGCCGCAAACATACGATGACTATTTCACACGGGCTGCAACATGAGGATTAATGAGGGAGGGGGAGAGAAATGCTTTGAGACCAAGATAACAGCAAATTTAAAATGTTGAAATTGATCAAAATACAAAAAAAAAATACTATTTTGCTTTTTTAATTATTGTTTTTATATATTTTTATTTTTGTCACTGAATGTTTCTAAATTTTTCTAAATTATAAGCATTTGAATCGCTCTTTCACAATTTCAACATCAGTAAACGGTTTCATATGATTACCAATGATATGACAAATTTCATAGGGGGCCTTTGGTTATCGCTGTGACATTACCACTGACAAAACACTTTCTGCTTATTATTAAAGATTATCAAGATTATATATATATATATATATATATATATATATATATATATATTCAAGAAAGTTTATTTTTCTTCTCTTGAAAGAGATCTCCGAGGAAAAGTGTCATTGAACGATTCCTGTTTATATGTATTTTTTAAATATTTCGTGACAAATCAAACAATTACTAAACCATATTTGTTTTTCCCTACAAAACAGTCAACTTCCCAATGTTCTTGATACAATCTATTTTCTTCGAATATTTTTCGCTTGCAAAGATATGAAAGATAGTTAAAAATTAATTTCACTCATAAAATGGTAGCTACTCCACTATCACTAATCAGAAAAAAATAAATCAATTCGAACCCATACGGCCGACGGCAAAAAACAAAATTGATATATTTGATTTCTTAACAAAGAAAATCCCACCAAATTTTCATAATTAAATGAATTTCTCAGAGCAATGGGCCATGACCGGGCCACTTAAAAAGGTTCGGTGGGTCGCAGGTTGAATATCGCTGAATTAGACAATAATGAATACTTTTCCCCAATCACAATAATGGTAACATTTACTTTCTTTTGTACAATCATTTTACACCTTAAATTGACATTATTTTTCATGTAAGTAACAAAACTATAAAACCTACGAAAGAAAATGCATTTCTCGCCCAACAACTTTAAATTTTACTTTTCTAGCATTAATTTTATAAGTCAGCTATATATCTCTAAATAGTTATTTGTACTTCTTCAATTATGTAATAAATACCTTCTCGACGAATGCCTTTAGCGATAAAATTTCCCTAATTCTATTCACGAACCGACTAACTCACGAATCCATCTCGACTAAACATTTAGGAGAATTCCTCAGAAAACAACGGATTTATATTCGAAGAATTCTAATATTTCTCGAAATCCTCGGGAATTCTTCCGCTCAGTTCCTTCTCTTACTAACGCAATGCAATAAAGACTGAACTGAGAGGTATAATTAGAATTGATTGACTGAAAATGCGAGAAATTTTACGGCCATTGAGTTGGATCCTTCTCTACATCACTGCGAATGGGTTGCATAATATAATAATAATTATGAAAAATAAGATTATAGTCTAACTAACAACAATTGCTGTTCCATTAAAAAAACTAGAATAAAAAATATACGAGAGAGAAAAAAAAGCATTCTTTTCATTGGTAAAATAATATAGGACCTTATTTAAAATTTGTATTGGAATTATCTGGTTTTTGTATTGCTTTATGGGAGAAATTCTTCTTACACTGATATTCAAAATTGAAAGAAGTTGCTCATTTAAGAGCATTTTCTGACAGAAACTTTAAGGTATCCGAACACGTTCGGAGTACTTTTTAACAAAATAGCATACTAAAACATTATAAATGCTCTTTTAAGACTCAATACCAATAAATATTACTATTTAACTATCAATATTTAAAATAAATTACCTGAATTTTACAAAAAACACAATTATAAGTGAAATTTTAGCAATATTTTTGAAAAACTTCAAAGGAGTTAGAGAAAAAAGTAATAAACAAATATTATTAAAAGTATTACAAATAGAAATTAGATGTATTTATCTAGGAAATGTAATAAATTTTAATTTTTTATTAAAATTTGAAAATTTTAGAGCTGATTGAGTAAACATTATAAGAAATGTTACATTATTTATGAGACCATTGTTTAAATAACAAGCCATAATACAAAAAGTATTCATACAATAAGAAATATTTTAGTACATTCTCTAGAAAATAACATAAATATCAGGTTTAAAAAGTTTTATAGAAATACATTCGTAATATTTTGAGTTATCAGACTTGCCATGAGAGATTTTGAGCAATTTAAATGCCTACTTCTGGTAGATCAAAAACCCACACACTTCCGGTTTTTCTAACTTTATAAAATTAATTGTAACTTGGCCTCTAGGTTGCGTAGAAACAAAAACAAGTATGTTTCATGAAGTCAAAAGATAGCTCTATTCAATAAAATAAAAAAACAAAAATATCTGTTTTAACTGAATTTGGTCATTTTCAACGTGTTCGGATACCTTAAAATAAGGTAAAATTGCAGACTCCAAGTAAAGTGCGAATTGCTAGTGTTAGTTACATATGCATGTATATTCGAGGTATATGCATACACAAACAATTTTTTTGTAAACCAATTTCCACGATGTATTTATTTTCACACCTCGGAAACTTTGGAGATATTTTTTTAAAACATTCGGTGAAATTCAAATAGATAAAATCAATAACCATTGCTATTAGGGTAAAGAAATAAGATGATGAATTGTCGAGAGACTTGTGAAACAGGGCTGTGTGAAGTATAAGTTGTAAATCAGACCTTAATGTATCACTCACAGAGTTATGGGCAACTTATGAATTCAGATTACCTTAATTCAGATATATACGACCCATATTGTATTATATTTTCTGTATTATATCAACTTTTATATACGTATATGACTTATTTCATTTCAATCTGCACAGCACTTCTGGAGATCGTCAACCATTAGAGAAAATTCTCTTAATGTCGAGCCTCACTGTTATTATATTTCCTGAATCCTTAATTCCACTGGCCAGACATGCGAATAATGTACATCATATGTTAGGATATATTAATTTTCAATGTGGCAAAAATTTGAAATCTATTGTGTTTTTTTATCAACTGCAAGACCAAATTTTACCGCTTCTTTACTTGGTTTGACAACCTCAAGATGTCAATATTAAAAGGCTAAAAATGTTTTTTTTTTTAAAATAATTAATCGCGTAAGTAGTAAAGTTTAAAAAATCTAACAAATAGGAACAAAAAAAAAATGTTCGTTAAGTACAACATTTATCTATTAACGTTAGATTTTTCATAAATTTTTCGTTAAAAAAATCTAAATGCGGCGTCTGTTTGCTTATCATTACACAACAAAAAATTAATTCACCCTATTTAATTATAACTTTTCGTCCGGCTACTCAGAAACTTTATTATAATTTTTTTTTAATCTCGCATAAAAATTTTATAGTTTTACATAATGTGAAGCGTTTTTCAAAGATTAACATGATGAATTTAAAAAGGTCGTACTAGAACTTGGAAAATCACAAAAATATAAAGAAATCGACCTCGAAACACAAATTGAGTAAATTTATTTTTAAAGTTATATCCCCATTTAAGAGATTATTTAATCAATTAAATTTTATAGATAGAATATGTAGATATATATATATATATATATATCGTTTTACGTAATTATTCAAGTATTCCTGTCAGGGGCGTAGCTACTGCCATATCAATGAAACGGGACCCTCAAGCTACAGGGGCCCAATATACGTGAGAAAAATTTGTTAATATAATAAAGGACCCCGAAAAGGGGTGTGCAAGAAATTTTGATACGGGACCCACTCAAGACTACCTACGCCAATGATCCTGCAACAAATCGTTCTGGTTAATGATCGTTTTCCACCCTGAAAACCCGTTGGTGTGATGTGGTGTAGTGTGGTAGTTAGGAGAGGGGGTGCCAGCTCAGGTGTCGTCTACGTCACTTGACCATGGTTCAAAATTACGGGGCCTGTCGCCAAAATCCCTCGCGCAACTGAACAGTGCGACGTTAATATTCACTCACTCACTCACTCCACACTGAAAAAAGTGAAAGATTATTTACGTGAGGTATAAAGCAAGATAGGCTCAATGCTAGTGGCGTAACGGAGAACATTTTGGAGCTCCCACCAAAGTCAGGTTTTAGGCCCCCAAGTTGGATTTTACAACGGGTAGATTTTGGTGGCAGTCAGGCTTTGGGCCTCCTAGGACCCTGCCACCCCGCAATGGGGGGGTATGCGTCTTACGCCACTGTTCAACACACGCACTTGCATTATTAAACATTGAAGCACAATGAGTTTAAGAAGTTATGAATGAGGATGTCATTAAAACTTTCGCACGGATGAAAGCAAGAAGCAAATATATTATATGTTTAAATTGGTTGATATGATTTATTTCTTAATTATATCAATTTATCATAAATTATGTATTCAGTTGTTATACCAAAACATATATATTGGTTGTTATTAATATTTATTAAAAATATGCCAGCTATGTGGCGTGGTTGGTTTGTCGTTGGCCTTCTGTACCCAAGATTGCGGGTTCGACCCCGGCCCAAGTCGGTGGATTTTCATGATGCAGAAAATCGACAGGGGCCCTGTCGTATGATTATACGGCATGTAAAAGATCCCATAGAGTGTCTGATTGACTTCGGTACTCTCGGTAAAATTAAATTCTAGTACAGGTTCACATCGTCAGAGCTCAGGTGCCTTCTTCTGGGGAGGAAACTGGGTGTCAAAATTACTTGTGGCGATTGGTATCTGCATATAGGGTTTCGCACTAAAAAGAGATACCAACTTCCGGGGAATGTACTAGGTCTGCAATGGTTAAACACCAATCCGCAGCCCATAAGAAACACACACACACACACACATATATATATATAATTCATGCCTAAATTTAATTCGAATTCATTATTACTATTTGTACTATTATTATATATAGGGGCATCAAATTAACTTGGGCCTTGGGCGTCCTCGAACCTAAATCCGTCACTGATGATTGAAAGTATTATATTTGATACAATTTCCTCGATGAATAGGTAAGGATGAATTAATAACTTAATTAAAATAACTAGGATTGCAGGGTATTTTATTTCTTGTTTAATAGGAAACTAAATATCAACTGGAATGCTTCTTTAAGAATCCTTTTGTAAGCTCCAGTGTTTTAAATTTCAAGCTACAAAAGCATGACATGTTTCCAAAACTGTGCTTTACCAAAGATTCCAATCGAATATTAATTATGTATGTATGGGGAAAAAATGGTAATTTGATAATACATTCAAACAGTAGCGTAACTGAGAACATTTGGATCCCCCTGCAAAGTCAGGTTTTAGGTCCCCAAGTTGGATTTTGTAAAGGGTGGCAATCACGCTTCGGGCCCTCTGGAGCCCCCCCCCCCTTCGCGATACGAGGGTTGCGGGGGTGTACGTTACGTCACTGCACTCAAACAACTTTTAAATTCTTAATCACTCAACTGAACGTTATACTTTTGCAACTTAATATCAGTAAATTAATTTGGTGGAAAATAAAATTGCTAGGGGAATATTTCCTCGTAATGATGTAATTCAAAACCCATTCGTCCCTTCATAGAATTCTATAAGTTCCATTGTTTACGTTATAAAAGGACTGTAGCATTGGCGAAGGAGTACATCATTATAGGCAAACCGTATAGTCTTACATTTCTGGAACGAAATAAAACATGATTTTTTAAACGAAATAAGTGGAAATACAAATGAATTGAACCATGAAAACAAGGGATTTCGGAAATATTATATTCCATTATTATCTCTTCTTCCCCGTTAGAAAGGTCATCCTATTTCGAAAGCCCTTTTTACTGGGGAGGAGGGTTGCCCCCTCGGTGCTAAGCCTCCTTTACTAGGTATCAGTGGGAATGATGGGGATAAAAGGAAATATAGTTTGAAAAAAAACTAAAAAACACGCTTTTATACTGAATCAAACTAAAAAGTAAAAAAAAATAATTCTTAATAAAGAATAAAATGATTAACGAGAAACTGAATGTTTTTGTGGTAAAAGCGTGGGGTGCTTTGTACTACATTTTTACACTAATTCAGCTTTTCGGAATAGAAGTTAGAAATTATAACAATTGATACATTTATAGAACACCCCACGCTTTTACCCCAATGACATTCGTTTTCTCGTTGATCATTTTATTCTTTATTACGAATTATTTTTTTTACTTTTTAGTTCGATTCAGTATAAAAGCGCGTTTTTTAGTTTTTTTTCAAACTATAATTTATTTTTCATTTTTTAGTTTGAACTACAATAAAAACGTGTTTTTTAGTTTTTTAAACTATCATTTATTCATTGTTGAATTTATCCATGAGTTTGATATTTGAAGCTGGAATTACGTGGCTGTGGAATTGGTCTTGCTCTTCAATGGATATTAATTAACGGGTCTGAAATGTATTTATTCTCTCCGTTTACGACGCCTCGGATCGTTATATTAGATTCCGTCTCTTTTGAACAGGTCAAACAAATAAAAGTGTGTAAAGAAGAAAAAATTCGAATTACAAAAATTTTTAATGTATCATGTTTTTTTTACGGATTAAATATTATAAAATTCCTCCTTTTTGTTTTTGTTTTCTTTTTTCACATTTTCATGCATTGTCATCCACTTCCGAGCTATAGTCCGAATTTCAAGTCTCTAGCTCATCGGAAAGTCACACAGTTTAAAATCAATTATAAAATTCCACCCGGATAGACATTAAAGAAAGCGAGTTATTAAAAACATGGTACAATAGTTTTTTCACCTTTTAAACGTGTTCCTTTCATGTTAATTCGTATCATCATTTCTAAGCGTAATGCTTTATAAAAATAAAAAATATTTAGCAGTTAGAACGCAAATTAATTTTTTTTTCACATGCTCGAGCCTTTTTTTTTATTTTCATTTTCAGAAAAATGTTTATATTATGGTTAGAAATTGTTAACACACACACACCCTCCACTTTCTCAGATACAGAACACTTCTTTTGTTTGTTTTATTTCTTTTAACCGGAAGTGTATTTTATACTTGAATATATAATTAGAGTTAAATTCAAAACACTTTAGGGTTACACCTTATTCTTTTAGTTGCCAAATCTGGAAATGATGTAGGAAATTTGTCGCCATGTCTGAAAATGGTACATGGAACAAGTCGCCAAATTTAAAAATGATATATGCAATAAATCGCCAAATCTGGACGTGATATATGGATTTGTCGCCAAATCTGATTATCCTTATTCTTGAAGATCCTGAAGAGGACAATGGAACAAAATTATGAAATTATTGTATTGCCATCGGTCCTTGACAAGTGTGCGAAATTTCGAATGAATCCGATTTTTTTAAGTGGGCAAAAATCGAGTTCTAAGATTCCGTTACATGCAAGTGAAACTTATAAAAGCGTGTTAAAAAAAACAGAAGAATCCCGGTCGGGGTGGGCGAATATGTACACCAAAAACAAGATATCAATCATTGGCATGGCCAAGTAACTTTAGCGCGTTTTTCACATGTTGTATTTTGCAATAATACAACTAATGAACTTTTTACTAACAGAAAATAGTGTGTGTACTACACTCAAAAAAAAAAGAATTAAATTTTTTTTAAATTAAAAAATTATTAAATTTAAATATGATTCGGCTCATCTGGGGCACAAATGCGACCCAATGCCGAAAACCCGAGGTCGATCGGTTAATTATTGGCTGAGAAAAAGGTACGACAAAGTATGGAACGAAGACGAAATTTGCGTCCTAATAGCGCTTTTTTTACACTACGTGAAAAACGCTCTAAATATAAGGGGATATTATATAGTGTTGTTACATAAAATTATCCATTCATGTGTCTGTACTCATAAAGTAATATTTTTTGCAAAATATACAATCATATTTGTGAATTAATCGTATTATAAGAAGGAAACAATAGGTTTATGGTAGCTGGAATAGGTTGTAAGAACTTTATAAATTCAAAACTATTTAAATGTCTAAAAAAAAATTCCGTCAAGCATTGTTTCATACTTCGTTGTGCTTTTACTTGGATCATTTGACATAATTAAATTGAATTTTGATTTTAAAAAAATAAACTAATGTTTTTGATTTGTCTTTTGAAGTATGTATCTACATTAAAATCCCCACTTAAAGTCAAAGGTAATTTGTTCAGAAGAGCCAATCCGTCTTCAATGTAGGCAGCTAAATTTTTGTGGATGAATTCGATAATTTTCACTACACTTTGATTTAGTGAAATATAAATAGCAATCATTAGAAGAATTTGTCCATTTTCTGCTCTACATTTCGCTGCATAAATTTCTCCGATACGTGACTGATTAAACCCAAATAATTCTGTAGTATTTGATGCTTCATCAATTTTCTATATTATATAATAAAATGAGTTATATATAAGGAAGTACATGCACACATTGAATAAAATACGAATCGATAATTGAATATTTAAATAAACAAAACAGGAAAATATAAAAAAAACATTAATTTAATTGGCCTTAAATTTCTTCCTTTTTCGATTATCCTTCGCCGTTAAAATGTCTTCACTGCGCTATTTTGAATAATTATTTAAGCATATGTTCTCGAATGTAATGAATTTTTTTTTTCAAAAATATGAAAATGCTGGTGTGTTACAGTCAACAGAAGATGAATGAGAGAATACAAGACGTTTCACACACAATTCGTGTAATTCCAGATATGCTTGCAAAGCAAGATAATTGGCAATGAACTTTAAGATATTTTGACTCGAATCTTTTCGATATTAACAAATTAAAAATAAAATGTTGCTTTGAAGTGATTTTCATAACAATATCTGTGGGCATTTTTGAACCTCCTCTATCCAGAAGACTCAAATATTTTGTCCCTTCGACATTTTCTGAATCAAAATTGATTTTTTTATCAACAAAAAAAAATATTTGCAATCGGATTATTCGAATTTTATATTATGCACGCAATAATCCGCTATGTACATTAAAACTTGATACTCTTCTACATAAATGTCATCTGATTTATTTTTAAATTCCCTAGGAATTGTCTTTTTCGAAGTTTGTATCAACTGTTCTCTTTTGGGAAACAAAAAAACAAAAACAAAAAACTAACTATATAAGCACACACACAAGAGGAAAGGCTGAGTATTACTCAGAACCCGGGGAATACACCCACCTTTGGTCACGTTAATTCTTTTTAGGGGTGTGTATTTGGTTTTCTGATTTCCCGGGTTTTCTATTTCCGGAAATCCCGGAATACACCAAAACTGAAAAAAATTGAAAAACTAATCATTTTTAAATAAAATCAATAAAATAATTATATAAAATAAGGATACATATAAATTTTAAAATTAATACTTATTTTTATAATGAGCTAAAAATTACAAAAAATATATAAAAATTGATCATTTATTTTTAAAATAGGATTTCAGAAAGCATAAGCAATTTATACTTTTATCACTCAGCCTGTTTCTAAGCTTTGTGACGAACAATCCGGCAGCAGAAAATGCTCTCTCGGCTTCAACTAACGTTGGAGGAAAAACCGTTTTTTCCCCTTTAGTTTTCGATTCAGCCTCGACTGATTGATAGCTACCTCATAGATAATTGAAGCCCCGCTCGATTCCCGGGAAAGAAGTATAATTCCCGGGAATAGAAAAAAGTACAGAAATCTTATGATTTCCCGGGAACCCTGGATCCCGGGTTCCCAGGAAAGAAACCCTAGTCTGTATGTCGCAGTCTATTGAATCTTGTGACCGACCTTGTCCAAAAACGATATCCGAGGAAAGACGAAAAAAGCCGAATGAGCGTTACATTCCCGAATCTGACACGTCATTCTAGTTCACTCTTCAGCAAAAGGCGCCTAAAGAAGTTATCACTTCAAAAATTACAACATAAAAAAATTAAACATTTTTTTATTCAAACAAATATGCACTACTTAAGCTAAGATCCTTCTTAATTATTTTCTTAAATGAGTATTTCGCCAATGAAAGAATTCCCCCCTTCCTTTCTTTGCGAAGTATCAATATTCAATCTTAAGTTCTCACTTGTCCAAAACTCTTTACCAATTGGAAAAACTTTCAACTGCTGCATTAGTTCCTGGGTAGCACAACGTAAATTCAACCAGAATAACTAAATTTCCATATAGAAGGTGTTCATTTTTGAAGTGGTTTAATACTTCTACCCATCTTTTTACCCATTTGTAATACTTCTACCCATCTTCCAACGTGTTGATTTCTCCATTGCTCTAATTTATCAGTCATTCATTACATTCATTTCATTTTACATTCACAATCTCTGAATAGATATTAACAGATTAGTTTTAAAATGTTGAAATGGAGGACACTTTTTGAGGAAGGACAGAACCTATAAAAGAAGGTCTGTCCTCCCTAAAGGAGGACGATTGATCACCTTACTATTATATGTATTACCTAAAAAAAACCTCCCTTTCTTTAAAAATTCAAACTTTTATCAAGGAAGTTTACGACAGTAGTTACGCAACTACTGTAGATGTACATGAAGTTAAAAACCTCATTTTTTTCCGTTTAATTCTATCAATAACTACATTTCAGAAGAAAAAAAATTTATAAGCAAGACTTTTATCTTCAATCAAGCGCATTATCTTTTTAATCAACACATCATAGAAGCTTTAACTAAGGAACACTTTCTTTTAAATCTATGACCATCTTTTATCTTATCTATAAGGTTAATTTTTTTTTTCATAATTTTTCCAGATATTTCTATTTTGTCTTTATTTTCATGTCTACATTTTGAAAATCTTTTGGACATTTTTTTTAAAAAAAATTATTCTTACTTAAGAACATTTTAAAATTTTTAAGAATACTTATTTAGTTGTGATTTCATTTGATAGCTGTTAATTTCATTTCCTCCTTGTGAACCACTTACGTTCGGAAATACTTGATTTATAGAACATTTTCCAAAAGTAACATTTTAACGTAGGTATTATGGTGGACCTCCTCTCCGGAGAATTGCAACTAGAAATGACAGGAGTTTAAGCGTTCAATAAACGGCTGAAGGGCGAATTCCTTTTCAATTCAGCTGTCAAAAACGTATGACTAAGACCCGGCAGGTAAGCAATTCAAATCATTCAACCAAGTTAAGGTTAACAGAATACGCCCCACAACAATTTTACTTGCTTGGATGGAATTGTATCCTTCTATTCAAATTGTGTTTCATTATTATTCAAATTGTGTATTTATTATTATTCAAAATGTATTTTTATTATTTAATGTGCTATGTATGTTCATAAACACGATACTTAATTTCCATTCAATTTTTATTTTATTTGTAATTTGTATTTCATATGTATTTTCTGAAAAATAATTAGTTTCACTGCCGTGCTTTTTACCAACGCCATCGGCTGTATTTATCTTTTGCGCGATGGCAACATGTTTGCTTCAAGCTGTTCGCGCAGTATAATCTGTGTGGAATGCGCAGATCCTGTACTGCCCCTCGCACCACAGGTTCTCGCCACACAAAGCTGCTGGCATTTGTTTATATCTTTTAGACGCAAAATTAAAGTTAAGTTTTTAAAAGCAAGAGTCGTCATTTAGTTTCGTGTGGCGGACATTATGAATTTAGGAATATGCTTACTAACACGCAACAGAGATTTAGGTTATTTTAAGGCATTTTTCACATGTATTTTTTCAAGCTCTCAAAGATACCTTACAAATTATTTTGCAAGCAAAAAAAATTTTAATTTTTTTTTTGAACCAGTTAATAAGAAATGTGTGTTTTTTACTTTAGACAGCGGAAAAACAACACACACAACCAGAAACTGAGACTATTAACTTTCTAGAGAATAAAACTCTATAAAATTAAATATATATATACACTCATGTCCATAAATTAAGGATAATGAAGTTCAGGCAAAGAAAAGACAGAAGCAAAACCAATTTGACTTATTTGTAAAGTCTATTTATTAAACAAAAGGTAAAGAGCAAAAAGATGCTATATGTTTCACATAATTAATAAAAATTGCGATTTTCACTCCCTGGAGCAAATTTCAAAAAAGAACCTATTTACAAAAAACAGTATAACATGGTTAGTACAGAGTATGTCTCCCGGACGATGCAATACAGGCCTTACAACGCCTACGCATGCTGAGTATCAAATTATCAATCTGATCTTGGGGAATATTACACCACTCATCAAGCAATGCCCTCCGAAGTTCCGGTAGACAGGTGGGAGGAGGTCGAAGGGCTGCAATTCGTCGGCCAAGCATATCCCACACATGCTCTATTGGATTCAAGTCCGATGAGAATGCTGGCCAATCCATACGGGTGATATCCTCCGATTGAAGGCATTCGTGTACAATGTTTGCACGGTGAGGACGGGCGTTGTTATCCATAAACAGAAATTCAGCACTCAAGGTGCCCCGAAACAAACGTACATGTTGTTCCAGAATGACATCCCGATAGATGTGGCCTGTCATCGTTACACTCTGAACATGCAGGTCAGTTCTGGAACCAAGAATAATTCCTCCCCAAACGAGCCATCCTACACCACCGTAACGGTGTTGTTTAATGGTGTTCTCTTGGTGGTAACGGGTACCTGGCGCTCTCCATATGAAAGTCCTCCGAAAATCAGACTGGAAACTAAACCCGAACTCGTCGGAAAACATCACACAAGACCACTGTTGCGGTGTTCACAATGCATGCTCTCTACTCCAGGTTAATCGCAGGTGACAGTGAGTTGCGGTAAGGGGAACACATCTAACAGGCCTACGAGCATATACACCAATGTGCCCTAAGCGTCTGTACACGGTTTGCCTTGAAACTGCCGTACCGGTAGCTGAAGAGAGCTGACGAGACAGTCTGATGCTGTGCTCCGTCTGTTTCTTTTGGCAGTAACTGCCAACTACCGGTCCTCATTCGCGTTGCAACTCGGGGTGACCTGTGCTGTAACATGTACTCACATTAACATCATCTTGGAATCATTGCCGAAGCCTGGAGATGACACTCTGGCGATTCCACGTTCTTCGGATATTTCCCGCTGGGTACGTCCACATTCCAGCCGTCCGATAATTCTACCACGTAAAAAATCATCCAAATGTTTCCTTTGTTCCATAACTATGTGGTTATTGCACTGAAAGGCTTTTAAAGCGCTTGTGAACAATTTTACTTCTTTGCCAACATTCCTTATATACCCCTCTCTTCTACAGTCTCGTCATTGTGACGTACTATCCGCGCCATCTGGTGGTTTCCTGTACTTTGCATATTCTTCTTCAAGATGTGTGTGATAATTCTACAGGTGAAATTTTTATTTTAGAGTTCAATTTCTGTGTGATTCTGAATTATCCTTAATATATGGACATGAGTGTACTTTTATGCAGTAGGGAGGTTAAACTCCAAAGGCTTTAAGTATATTTAAAAAATAGTCCAACTTACTAGTTATTAAAATGATACGGATTACAGTATCATTTAGCGAATTGGACGCATATGCAGGATCTATATAACAGATTTAAAACGACTGAACCTATACGTTTATCATTGTTCACAGATATATGAGCCGTTTTCTTTGAAAGTGGTGGAAGCTTATTTTTGACAAAAAGTTAGTTAATTATAGCACTGAATGCAATCTACTATGAACTTTTTATCTATGAACAGTTCTTCAAAAATCTTCAAAATTTTTAGCATTTTGTCAATATAAATTTACGTAGTTAATGAAATTACAAATATAATTACAGTGATACTCCGAACTTAGTGGTACGTAGGACGAGTGAGAACAGCGTAAGTCGGGGTATAATTTCGCATATAAATACATATAAATTATTTTTAGCTGGGGTCGAGACAAAAGAAAATGATAATTTAGAACAAAAATGTTTAATAAAATCTTTGATAACACAAATACAAAATCCCAACCGAAGTTTTTTTATGTAGAAAATTTCACATAAACTAAGTAGTTTACAAGCTCAGAGATGTTTTTTCCACCCGCCCAATTTCTTCGTAGCAAGCTAATAATTTTTTTGCTCCTTGTTTTGTGGAAAAAATATGCTCTTCGTTGGAGTTTTATCTATATATATACAGATGTTCGTATATATAACTCGCTTAACTTCAATACCGTTAAACCGATCACTATGAAAATTGTCATGTATACGTATTTTTTTGTGGAGAATGTTTTGGTGCTATCCTTTTTGTTGCAGCTCCGCACCAGGTGGCGCTAAAGCATATCAACTTCTGCACCGTTCAATCAATTGCCAAGTTGCCAACGTGGCTCCATCACAAACATTTCGCTGTATTTCCATTGAATCACCTTTATAATGTAAGGGACGGCGTTGCTTGCGAATATTACAATTTTAACGTAAAATAAATACAACAGAAAGCAACATTAACGTATAACACATCCAGATATAAATTATTTACTATATTTTAAGCTCTCATTACACAAAATTTGTAACAATGCGTTACTTTTGCGGAGCAGAGATCGACTTAGGAAGGTGTTATCAAAAATCAATCCACAAGAGTGTTACTGGACGTTATAAATAAAAAAAAATCTCTTTATCAGCTATTAGATCTGTTAGCACTATAAGTGGTCGATAGCTGTGTCTCTAAATGAATTGACACGACTCAAGAAAACACAACACAAATAGACTGCTAAAGCTCTTTGTTTTTCACCCACACACTGTACACAAACAGTTACACCCCAAAACAGGGTGTGGCCGGAACCGCCTCACAAGCGTTTTCACCCGTTAGGTGTTGAGATGTTTCCATCCTTCACTTAACATACTCCCGCCTTGAACCTTTAAAGGTTCAACAAAACACAGCTGAAATTTAACATACACTGATAAAGAAGAAATAAGAAACATTACATGAATTTCTTCATTCACAATAGTATAAATGCACAAATTTATGACTAAAACTACACACACAATAAATATTAATAAGCAATAAAATGACACAAATTCTGAATAATTATATAAACAATGAACATTTGAAACAAGAAAATAATAATTAGCAATCAATATTATTCTAATGGTAAGATACAAAGTTTAGTAATTTAAAAATACCATGTTTTGTTTTCACATTCGCTACTCTTATCTTT
>BMAO01026198.1:0-16574 GCA_019973975.1 Trichonephila clavata | reverse complement strand
CTTAATTTTTTCACAAAGTCTTTTCAATACTTCAATGTAGTTGTGTTCATTAACAATCTGACCACTAAGAAGGGTGGGAACCCACTCATATCACGAATTTCGGTAATGCTTTGTCTGTAATCGCTTATCTTGAGAGCCCAGCACCTTCATCATCTTCCACAATGTCCCTTCCCTTGAAAACCACTTATGCCATTCAAACACATTTGCGCGAGACAAAGTTTCCTCTCCATAAGCCTTGTTAATATTTTAAATATTTCCGTGTCTGATTTGTTAAATTTCACAAAAAATTTAATGTTGGTTCGACATTTTCCAGGCAGAATGTAGTTGCACGTGTTCATTAAAGACTCAATACTCCCAACTGGCGTGATTGGTCAAGGCGAAACCGGCCATATTGATAGAGAAGAGGTGTGGGATGATATCCTCAAAATAATTGTTGCCAACTTCCCTCTTTTTTCAAGCTACACACTTAGTCTACTTTTTTTGTGTGTTTGTCCCCCCTTGTATGTTCAGAAAATTTTTTTAAACTAAATTTATTTAAATTGTGATTGAATATAGCAAATAAAGCACATTGGTTTAAATCGGCAGAGTTTTAGACGTATTTTCTCCTTCACAGATTTTTCCTGTCGTATTTTCATTTTATTTGTTCTCAAACATGCATTCTTATAGGTAAAAATTAGAATAAATACCCTTCAGACATCTACCTATTCTTCCGGGTATTATGAGAACTGTAAGCGTTTGAGGCTTTCAAGAAAATTTGATATTTTTTAAAGTATAAATGTTTATAAATCATGTTTTATTAGATATGCATTAAAGCAAATAAAATAAAACATGTTGGAAACCACCCTGATAAGACGGAATTTATCTTTGAAGCTAAAACCTAAGCTTAGCAAAGGAGAAATGTTCTTTCACATCGACTCAAAAATAAACATCGAACATGAAAACAAACAAAATAAACATAACCATTTCAAAAATTGTTCCACTGCTTTTGCAGCTTTTTTCATCGTCCTCTTCTACACCCGCGTAAATCATGCAGGTAAAATTCCTAGTTATTAAGCATTCGAAAGCTCATTAAAATTTCTTCTACGGTGAAGGAAACGAATTTGTCTTTTAACGGTGGCAACGGTTCAGAACAAAGAAACAAAAAGCGCGCGCTTTCCTTTGTTCGAATCATTTGGAACGTTTAATGAAGCGCATTAATGGAGGCATCACTTTTTCTTTCCTTCGTCAGAAATAAGAGTCCGGCTCTTGTCAAAGGAATTCTGGTGTCTTTGAAGTTCACTTTCATTTGGCGAGTAGAATATATTGAAGAATCGTCAGAACTTCTTATCTTATTTTAAAAAGGACTGAGAAAAGTATATTCAAAGCATATTAATGGGTATTAAAGTGGTGGGAAAGTATTTAGGACAGAATGGTAAAAATAAAAAGCTTTTAAGTTGCTTAACATTACACAAGTTCTTCGTATGGTTTTTCCCTAATCCAAAAACGGAAATATATTGTAAAACACTTACATTGCTCATTAATGAAACACCCATTATCTCCAGATGGAACCAATTATATATAAGTGATTAATATAAATTTATTGATAAAAGCTATGTAACTATTACTTTATTTTTCTATATATATTACATATATAGCTGTACGGAAAATATTTTTATCTAAATAATCAATAACTCTTATTTTTCTAAGTTTTCCAAGAAAGATATTTACAAGAATTGTGAAAAAGTTCGTGGTTAGGAGATAATAGTTGTTTTCAAAATTGAATTTTCTTCCCTTTTTTTTTAATTGTTTATATTTTTACGAATATTGTATAAAATAGTGTAAATAATTTGTATTAGGATGTGTAGTGCATTTATATTACTCTATGTTATATTTATTTTATGTTAAAATTGTAATAATATTCGCAAGCAACGCCGTTATAATGGCGACTGAATGGGAACTTGGCAAAATCTTCGCGATAGAGCCAAGTTGGCATCATTTTGGGGAACCAAATTGGCGACCATGTTGGTGACCATTTTTGGCGAGTTCGGAACCCTCTGGATTCTTCTGGAAATTTGTAGAGAAATTTACAAATTTCAAGACCTATGACACAAATGGATCTTTCTCGAAAGATCCGCGAGGCCTATAAATAGAGGGATGTTCACCAAAAATATGCTAAGTCTTATTTTGACTAGAGATTAGATAGTCTTGTTTTGACTAGCGTTTAGTAGTCTTGTCTTGACTGTGAAGAGTCTGACGATTAGCTCGGCTGTTGAGAAAGACGAGCGATGCTTGTGATAATCTAGCCCTACTTGTACTTTAGAAATTACTATTGTGTCTGAGCACTGCAGAAGATGTGAAATCCTTATGATATTTATTCTGTGAATTTGATGCTGAATCATGGTATTTCGAGGATTGATTTTCGACAGTAAATTCTCATTGCTCTTAAAGAACTGTCTTGTTCTTTACGACTGATTTGCATAAAATCCTCGAACCCCGATCAACGTAACAATATTTTTCTTAACACAGTATGTTAGATAGAGGCTTGGGATATCATATTCATTAGACAACATATCAATTTTTAAAGCAAGTCATGAGTTTTACAACCTAGTTCTAACTTTTCCATTTTTGCAGAAACTTTCTTTTTAAAATGTTCATATATGTCAACAATAACAGCGCACATAACTTTCCAAAATGACTTCATTCAAAAATACTAGCATAATATAAAATTTTTTTAAATTTTAATATAGTTTAACATATTTAACTAACTAACAAATTTCGAAACGTATCTAAATTTTATAGCAAGCAAAGCAACAATTGCAACTCTAATAACAATTTGTAATTCAGTGAAGAACATGTGATAGGATTTTCACGTGATCGTCTTGAATGTAGCCAATTACATGCACTCATTATTAAAGAAAATTTGTCGTCTGAAGGATACAACTTTTAAAGTGCAGACAAAAAAATTGTTTCAGAAACTTTAAATCTGTAAGATTTAACCGAGTACTTTTTTTCGGTAAAAAAAAGGAAATGCTTTAAGTAAAAATCGATGTCTTATTTCTGAAACTCTTTTATCCCATTCCCGTGAGCTAGGAATTTTATAAAGTCATTACAATGCATTTTGTTTTCCCGAAACCTTTCTCCTTTCCTGAAAAGTATTGGTTTCGAATATTTCTGAAAATGATAACAATGGCAAGAAAAAAATTATTTTGGTTCATAATATTAAACAAGCTAGGAAAGTAATAACGGTTGAGTTGGCAACAGAGATATTTAGATAACTCAAGACTTTTTTTACGAAGTTCAAAATGGAAAAGTTTTGAAAAGTAGTTAGGGCTAATGATAGCTTCTTTTCGCGAATTTGTTATTAATGGAAGAAATTAGTTGCGGAATAGTTATTGATTTTTCTGAGATTTTCGCGTGCTGCGTTTGTCACATATCTGGGCATTATATTTCAACTTCATTGGAATTAATATGTACGTTTTTAACGAGAAATAACATAATTGAGGATAATCATTTCTGTTTATTTAATCTCAAGTTTTATGGTATAGCAATGCAATAATCTCTATAATAAATTTAAAATCACATTTCATAATTTATCTATAATAAAAGATCATTATAATATTTTAAATTAAGGGGAAAGGGTTCGATTTACACAATTTTTTTTAATTTAATGATTTTTCAAATTTTTTGGTAACCTCCTATGTGTATGTATGATGTAAAACAGGTTTAGTGCTGAAAATTTCATAAAAGCTAACCATTTAATTTTAAGGGAAAAACTTGAAACTTTTGAAGTGGATTTTAAAATGCTACTGCTTCAACACAAATTAACGTTCATATATGAAATTTTTTTTACAAGTACGTCAAAGTATGCATAACAAAAGTTGGTATGTTTTACGATAACAGGATTGGTATGCGTACAATATTTCTTTTTGTGAAATGCTTATTAAAATTCTTTAAAAAATGTGTAAATTCCTATAAATTCAATTATTTTTAAAAAATAAGTATTGCCTTAATTGAAAAACGCATACCAACATTTATTTCCTGTACAATTAGCAACAAGCGGAAAATTTTTCCAAGTATTAGGCACATTAGGAAAAAAGCCCTTAGCATTTTAAATTAAGACAAACTAGTTATTTTATCTTTCTCCGAGATACGTCATTTAAAAGTTTTGATTTGCCGTTGGGATGTGAATGAAAACAAACGTAAAGTTATCACAGACTGCGTTTTTTTAAAACCGTAGAGCTTTCAAATTTTGTGAGTTTGTAGAAAAATAAATAAAGATAAATTCTCTCTCTCTCTCTCAGCATCTCTAGTGCTTTTAATTATTTTGCAAAAAAGTAGCATGTTATTCTTCGATAACCTTTTAGTCTAGGGCCTTCGCTTACTAAAAGACAAATTGTTCTTACTGACACGTTCATCTGCTAAACCAGAATTCTCTTTAGACAAAGATTCAGTGAATTCTCTCCTTGACTCAGTGCTTCTCAAACTTTCAGTATTTGCGACCCAATTTTCTATTATAATTTTCATAGCCCCCCCCCATACAATAACATTGTATTGAATGCAATAATAGTGTAATTTGCTACTAAAGCTTCAATACGCGTGTAATAACAGGTGTTGATGAATGATTGAAGGCAGATGAGCTTGGGTATGTTATTCCTCTTTCAACGAGAACTTCGTTAGGAGAGTTCTATTAGTCAGAGAAATAAATTATGTCTATATTTTTAAAATTCAGATTAGTAGTCTTTTATCCTGTTGTATCTGGCTATGAAAGAATCTGATGATGGATTTAATGAGTTGCCTTAGAACTGTAAAACCAGTTAGGGAAATACTATAATAGCAGATTAAGTGGAATGAAGATGTTTCGTATTTTCACCTGAAATGGATGTAAACTTATCTCATTCATAATATATTTAATCATGGTGTAATAATTTACACCATAACCACACAAATTATTAAAATAAATATTAAATTTTGAATATAATTTTTGTATATGACAATCCCATGGGAGTTAGTGTTAAATATTAAACTTGCTCTTTGTTTTCTGTTGATAAATTTATTATCAAATACATTGCATGGTACTAATAAAATGATAAGAATATTTTATTAGTGTAAATGTGCATTTCTCAGTCAGAATGTATTTTGTTTGGCTTACTTTCAGTAAATTCATAATTTTTTTTAAATAAACCTTTATTTTTGTTTTTTCGATAAACTTGCGCCCCCATTGTAGGGTTATCACGCCCCCTTAAGAGGGCACGCACCACGGTTTGAGAAACACTGCCCTGACTGCTCAGACGAAACCTTGTGTTCTTACTTATCATAGAAGAACGCATTTAGTCCGATCCGCAATCCTTGGGTCTTAGAAAATACCTCAATTGTGCGATCAATGAATAACCTGGTGTCTAAATGCTTAAAAATCTTTAAAATATCCAACGAGATTTTTTTTTTTTTTTTGAAGCAGAAAAAAATAACTGCTGCACGTTTCTGTGTTCAACGTTCTTTCTACTGTGACTGATTTAGAAAACATGTTTAAAAGAATATAGTTTTTTGAAAAATAATTGCCTACGATCTCAAAAAATTCAGTTTCTCAAATCGTCTGCTGCTTTTGAGTTATAGCAGACTAAACTGATATTTTTTTTATTAGAACTTGTGGCACAATTATGTAGCATACAAATAGCTGATTAAAGATATTTATTTATACTGATAATTTTGCCTCACTAGAACGAGATATTTCTAACATCACAGAAGTGGCATGGTTTTACAAAAAACATAAAAGTAAAGATTTTAACTAAAGATAATACAATTTTGCATCAGTGAAAATATTTAATCACCGTCACTTTCGTGACATTAAATTTTTTTTTCACGATAACTATATTTTTATTTGTTGCTTGAAACCTTAAAACAATATTGCGAGTTTAATTATTTTTAAAAGATTGAAAAATATGCACTTTCATCCATTATTATTCATAATTAAATTCTCGGTAGGCTTAAAATATTTCCTTTCAGTTTTGTATCTTTTATATATAATATTCTAAGAAATCTCTGTTTGCTAATGGTATGCAGCTACAATTTTTGGATTTTGAATTCAAGAAACATTATTTTTAAATGCATAAATTTTCTTTTATTTTAAGTACTTTTATATCCTCAAAAATATTAACAAATTAAAAATAATATTTAAGTGTAAAAGCAATATTTAGAAACACAAATCATCAACATCAAGACACTTAAAAAATCATTCAACGACTAAATTTCTCCATTGTTAAGCGCATCCTATTGAAATAATTATAGTATCCACGAATAAAAGCATGATATATGTTTTAATACATTAAATGTTTATTTTTTTAACAAATGTTTTTTTATCTCTCTCATTCTGTGTGCATATGTATGTATTTGTTATATACGAGAGTTGGGGCAAAAGTCATTGAAACTATTTTTTTTTCCTTGTAGATACCAGTCCAGTTGGAAATGGTGACATATACAGACGAAAGGACAAGGTTTTAACAATGTGTGGACAATGAATAGCACTGAAATATTGTAAAACACTAATTTATTACGGTAGTATACAGGGCAATATGGCCTTTACGGTGCAAAAGAATGACAACACAGAACACAAAAAGTTGACATGACAAACCTGTGCCTAAAGACCCTTGCTACTGTCACCACACGCTGCCAACGATGTGGGAGTCGCTGAAAACCACAGCCTCAGCATTTGTCACACCATGTATGAATCGAGTCACCTGTTGGCGCACTGGTTGACACACGTCCTTGCTGAAACTTTCCTATCCATCGTGCGAATATAAGGTATGGTAGGGCATTATTCCCAAGGGCTTCCACTAATTCACTGTGACATTCCATCGCATTTCTCCCTCGGAAGCGGCTATTTTGATGTAAGCGCGCTGCTCAACACGGGTTACTTCATCTCACAAGACACTCACCAACCCTCGTTTCGCTACTACCAGCAATCGCAGAGCCATCTGTTGTTCTGCACATACATTATGCCGGCAGAACTTCCACACGACTCATATACATTTGTGATCCGTTCACATATCTACAAGAAAAAAAATAATTGCCATGACTCATGCCCCAACCCACGTATATATGTGTGTATATATATATATTGTATGCATGCCTTATGTATTTGTATTTTAAAAATATTATTATTCATGTTTCCTAATCTTCCCCATAGTATTTATTGTATTTACATCCATTCTTGTTTTTCTTCCTTTTTGATTCAATTTTGTGCCTGTATCCTTCTACTTAAAACGTCCTATCACTATTGACTGAGTATTGACTTACGCTTGTAAGTCTTATGTTATACTTTTCGGCAGTGGCATAACTTACACCCCTGAAACCCCCGCACTGTGGGTGGGGGCTAAGACTTCTAGAGGGCCCAAAGTCTGAGACGCCCTTTATGTAGATTTTATCAAAATTCACTTTAGATTTTTTTTAAATCCAACTTTTAAGCGATTTTTCAATTGGCGGTCTAACGTCAGTCACAATCAAAATTTTAATGCACTCATTAGATATCTTTGATCCAATAACCAAATAAAAAAACGTTTTGTTTGATGTGTTGTAATCCCCACGACGATAGATACTTTTCCTTAGTAGTTTTTTTAAACCTAAATTATATACTAACAGATAAAATAAAAGTCAGATGGTAAATCGGATGTAATGCAAGGAAGATAAAAAATTCATCATGTTATTATTATAGTATACTTAACATTAGCTGTAGAGAGAGAGAGACAGAAAAAAAAGAGACATGATTTACTTTCAACCGAAGCGGCAGAGTAACTTATTGGCAACTTTAGTCCCCCCCCCCCTCATGTATTTTCTTTTTTATTTGGTTAAGTCGTACATCTGTTATGCCTTTTTCAAGTGAAATAGTATTACGATACTTGGAAAACCATACAGAGCATTTTAAATTATTATTTGGTCTAGATTTATGAGTATTCAATCAAATAAAGCATAATGAGAAACGGTTCACAAAATTGCTTTTAGAACAGACATCTCTATTTTTATATTCAATGCACTCAAATTTCGGGTGTGTTCCTTTACTATTAAAACATTTCCATCACACTTCTTCTCATTTTCATTATTAAAAATGCCTTTTTTTAATCGGAATTTCATATTCTCGTTCAAAAAATGGTATTTTGTTAAATCGACAAGAAGAAATGCGGTCCTAAAATGAGTGGAGTTAAAAAAAAAAACTTTGAACGTTTCTCAAAAACAAAAAATTCAAAAGGAAAAAGAGTATAATATTAATAGCAAACGTGAAAAATTGTATAACTCTTTTATATCTGCAAGTACATAATCTTGTGAAAGGGCTAGTAATAGTAATATTAGGTAACTTGATTAATAAACCATGGAAATGAAAAGTAATTCAAAAGAAAAAACACAGTTTCGGACACATCTGCTAATAAGGATAGTCTATCTAAAGAAAAGTAGTCGTAAGTTGAAAACGAAGAAACAGACTCGAATAGAAATGATTTTGCGCTTTATGTAGGTGCTCCCACAGATACAGATTTAAGAGAACAAGTTTCCTTTTAACCTGTGGATTAGTAATTGAAGTTGTGTCCTTATCTTAGCACGCGGCATGTATCATTATTTTTATTTATTTTTAAACATGAAATCATTTTGTATCTACAAAAACTCTTTTCCTGTATTATTTTAGTTGTGTCTTATCTTAGCACGCCATGTATTTATTTTTATTTTTTTAAACATAAATATTTTTGTATCATACAAAGAACTCTCCCTTTGGGGTGGTGGGTAGCCTAAGTGGTTAGAGCATCGGACTCCAGACCGGAGGGCCTGGGTTCGATGCCCGATGCCACTAAATACCACCGAGTAAAGACGAGTACATGCTCGTTAAATCAGTGGGTCCGAAAGTCTTGTGGGTGGTCGCAGCAGAAACCACGAGTGCAGGGGCTGGAGAATATTTCCCTCCCCTTCAGTCCTATGCCAAAGTTGAGGAGGTGGAGATAGGTGGTGTCGCCATCTATCGTTAAGAAGTCCAACCTGTGTCTCACAGGCAATGGCAACTTTCATTCCTTCAAGCGGGAAGAACACGAACAACAACAACAACAACTCTCCTTTTTAAGAGTGGCAGTATTTATCCTAGAATATAATCAAACGTTTAGATCAAGCTCATCCCGGGATTCAGAAACGAAGAATAAGGTAAGCGATATCTTTTTCGTTCGCAAAAATTTGAAATCGAAAATTATGTTACAGTTTTCGTGTCTTTCTTAATGTATTGTTTTTATTTAAATTACCAGGTTATATCTTTCGACTGTTCTTAGAGAAATTTTCCATTTTAATAAATACCATAAATACTCTCTAATGTTAAAGGTTATTTACTTCGTTTACTCGGACTCAGGTTGATTTTGTATTGAGTTATAAGTTTAATGTTTAAATATTTTTAGATATAGGTACATTATGTTTGGTTTCTTAATCCTTTATAAGATCTAGCTTGAAGCCCAAAACCTGAACTTGCGGGAGGGAAGGGGGGCAATTATTTTTCGTTACGCCACTGCTTGTCGGCCCACTAGGAGTCTACCTGGAGTCTCAAAAAAAAACTAATGTTTGTTTTCTTAATTTTGTTCCATTTTTGTATGTGTAATAATAATTAACATTTACTTAGTTTAATGTTTCTATACTTTATTCGTTCTTTTTTAAAAAAAAGAAATATTTTAAACTGTAAGCACAAATACAGGAATTTTACTTCAACCCCATGGGTCTAAAACCATCCAAAAGTCATCAATTCCCTGGCATTTCTTTTGTGATAATAAGGCATTTCTGTGATAATAGCATTTCTTGTCACCTATTCTTTGTGAAATAAATAGGTTTCGAATTTTCGAATGAGAAAATTGAAAATCGCAATCTCTTTTTAAGGTACATACTATTGGACAATCTGGAAGAACATTTCGGTTATATCTACAGCGCAGTAATTCATATGGTTTATATTTGAGGATGGTACATACGAATATATAAATATTTCAAAGGATAAGTTGTAATACAACATTATAAGCTAGTTAATTCTTTCGTTACCTCAGGATGAAAAAAAATTGTTTTAACTTCTTTAAAATTTATTTTATTTTAAATAAAATGAAACATTTATCTACTTACACTACGATGAGAGTTTTTATCAATCATAATTAACTAAAGGATTATTTTTTGGCATTTTATTTTAAATATATACACACAAACGGACGTTTTATCTAATTTGAAAAATATATATTAATATATGACATGAATACTTTTTAATTCAATATTTGAATAACTAAAACTTGAGTGATATTTCTGTAAACTAACGAATAAATATGAAAATTTATCTCGTGTAAGTTATTATAAGAAAGTATCACTTATCCTTCGAATACACTTAAAAATATATCACTTATCCAAAAAGAATAAAAAAATCATAAAATCTGTTAGAATATTTTAAGCACCCTAAATAACTGTGGCTAGTTTGTTTCATTATTAGAAATAGACATAAATAGCAGACTAATTTTTCAAAAAACCAATTAATATACCTTTTGAATAGTCAACATCAAAGAATATTAAATATGTAAAGCGATTTAATTTAACCTGACTCAATTAGATATAAATTATAATAAGAGATTTACTTATTTTTTCCCTCGAATGACAGATTTCTAACGAGGAAATTGGATTCAGAAAGACTCCTTCTGAATCTTTTCTGATAAGGCTGCTCAGAACTCAGTCACACTTTCTAATTCTTATATCCCTCGTTTTTATTTAACTATATCCTACCTTTAATTTGTTCGTCCTTGTATTTTTCATTTATACTTTCCTTGTGTAGCTTTAAAGTATGACATGAATTTTAAGAAAACCATTCACTTGTTATAGTAAAAAGCAATAGTTACAAATATTTCCAATTTTCTCTTACAAATGTATTTCTTTCTTTTTCTATGTTACGAAAATTTAATTGGTAGCCATCAAAAGCATAAAAAAGGTGTTTAAATAAAATTTTAATTTTAAAAAAAACCTGCACTTAAGTTTATTATTGTTCTTTGTCTGTGTCTAATTTATGTATACTTTATTATGTAGTAATTGGAATACTTAAAGATTAAGAAGTAATTGAATTACTTATTTCTATTTATTTAAAATAAATGTATTTTGTGTGCTTAAGAATTTTTATTTTATTTAAAATTGCAGAAGTTTTTAGAATTGTTATATTTCTAAGATAAAGAAAACATTTATTTAATGGGTTAATTGACTCATAAACATAAATTGTGCTTAACTGTAAAATATTTTTGAATGATTTTCATTTTTAAAAATAATTTTATTATTTTGCCGTTATTAAATCTCATGAGATATCTACTTTAAATAAGAAACACCAGTCTTTCTTCTTAAAATACATTTTAATTACCTATTATGAAGTGCATTCAATGTATAAAAAAGGATTAGTTTTCTTAATTTAAAAGCTTGTCTAATCAAAGTTGATTTTAAGCCTTTTTCTTCAAAGAATTGTACCTTTGATGAACCTTTTTTTTTAAAAAAAAATTTAACTCATCAGGGTAATACCATGTTAAAATTAGCTTTTTAACTTTTTTTAACTTAGCACTGTTTAAAAAATATGAAAAACTTTTTTTTCTAATGGGGCTGCGTATTAGTATTTTGTACCTTTGCAGACTTAGTTCATTCCCCAGGAACTGGTATCACTTATAAGTGCTGCACCGTATAGACGACACCAATTGCCGCAGGTAATTTCGACGCCCAGTTTCCACCCCAGAGGGAGGCACTTGAGCTTTGACGATACGAAATGAACTTAGGAATTTAATTTTGCTGAGAGTACCCAAGCCAAACGGCACTTCAAGTTGTTTTTTACATGCCGTATAATCATACGACATGACCGCTGTCGATTTTCTGTATCATGAAAATCCACCGACCTGTGATGCATTTTTGACTATACATATGCAGTATACAATGGCTTAGGAGCTTTGTACATGTATTTTGGATTCTCATTTTGTTGCTCCTAAATTTCTGAATGCGTGTGTCTTTTTTTTTTTTTTTTCATTTGTCGCAAAGCCTGTTTTTAACTCTTTCGAAAGCAATATTTTGACATTTATGTTGCATTGTTGCAAAATTATTTGTTAAAAAACGTATGAAAGCTAAGACCTCACGCTGCTCTTATATTAATTAAATGGTTTGCTTAAAATATTTTTTTTGATGTTGTAAGATTTTTAATTGCAAGTTGTAAGACCTTTTTTTTAAAAAAAGATGAACATATTACTTAGACATTTTGATTGGGTTTAAAGTTTGTTTTAGTACAACTTAAATACACAAAAAACTATTTAAAACTAACATTTGCTGAAGACATTCGTAAAAACTAAATAACTGTTTTTACATTCATAAAAATAAGTACAGTTTTTTATATTAATTTCTAAAACAATATATGTTAATTTCTATTACAGTGCACATTTTGCATAAAACTAAATAAAATCTCCCTTTTACTTTGAATATAATTTTGAAAACTCACATGTTTTATTATTAAAATCGCAATCTACATGGTCAGCAATATAAGACTTTAATTGTCCTTTTTTTTTTATCAAAGATCCCCTTTCGAAAAAAGAAGACTATTGCTCTTGCGATGGGGCTAAGCATTAATGTATGCATGAAACATCATATGTTGTTGTTATTACTGATGCCACCTGTCTGACGTAGTCAGATTGAGACCCACGAAATTCATCACGGCATCGGGCCAGATTGTACGCCTGTCGTTAGCCGTAGCAGTACGATTTGGCTCGGTTCCTGCCCAATTTTGAGGGAGAACTCCCTGGGGGTGGTCAGGGGCCTCCCACCTCTCTTCCCTTCCACCAATCTCACGAGAAGACTTGCGGCTTGATGGCTATTTAGAGTACAACAATGACGCGAAGGCACTATACATTTACAAACATCCATGCCTTCTCCGGGATTCAAACCCAGGCCAGGCCCTACGGCACGGCAGTCAACGTCGCTAACTCCTATACCGGATGGGCGACAACATCATATGTAAAATGTGTATGTGCTTGTATTACCTTCATTACTTGAGTGAGAGGATAAAAAATGTGTTAATTTCAATAATTAACAATTCCCGTATAATTTTAGATGGAATTCAAATTTAAATTAAACCAATAAACAGTCGGACCTCCATTTTACTAACCTTTGTTTTATTTCCTTGAACCAAGAACATTTTCCGATTTTCTTTGTAATATAACCAAAAAATAGCGAGGAGCATTTTTTATTTAATGAACTTTTTCTTTATTGATTAGATTTTTTCTCTATGTTTTTTAAAATATTTTTCAACATTTGTATGAGGAAATGATAAAATCATTTGAAGCGATTTGACGCTCATTACAGTGTGAAGAAAATACGCCTGAAGGAGGTTTCCGGTGCATTGGAAAGATACAAGACGCATTATGGGGGGGGGGGAATTTTCCAATAAAATTAACAGACATTATACCAGTAATTAAATTTAAGGACACATATGATAATATTAGCTTAAAATTGCTGGTTATAAAAAAGTATGTTTAAAATTGCTTGTAGACTTAAAATTACCTGCGTGCACATATTGTGACACCTGATAGTACATTTGACATCAAGATAGTAATATTAACTACTGTTCTGTATTTAGATTTGAACATATTGCAATTTATAGGGGATTGAAATTTATTGACACTGTTTCTGATCTTGTATTCAGGGACATTTGGATTTTAACTGAAAGCCGTGCTTCTATACAGCACCTTTCTTGTTGGACAACTGTTGGGGATATGACAAGCCTAAATATTCTGGATGCTGTGGTTCGACTTTCTTCTAGACACTGTATATACTTTCAATGAGTCCCCTCCCATATTGGATTGAATGGTAACAAGATAGCCAATAGTTTGGTCAAGTCTGCCACTGCTGACACTTTGCTGGGTGATACTTGTCTAACTTTTGCTGAATTCTTCTCGATAAAAAGGTTATAATTGAATGCTTTTTGGAGAATACCCCTGCTCACATTGGTATTTGGTGGTTGGTGTCATTAACTTAATATTCCTAGTATTAGCAGAAGGCTCTGTCGCGATTTTTAGTGGCCACATCAAGTCTCTGACTTTTCAACAGCGCCGGAAAGTCTTCCCAGAATGTCCTAGGTGCGAGGCTGATCAGGCCTCTCCCAGTCATATACTGAATTGCTTGAGTTTTTCATGTGACGAGGTTTTAGGAAATCCTATCTAATTTCTGGATTTTTTAAAAATACTTGGTTTTAGGGAGATGGTGTAGCTAAGCTATACCATCTGGGATAAGAAGCAACAACAACAGATTTAAAATTAGAAAAAGTCATTCAAATTCATTAATTTTAACATAAGTTACTTTTAAGAGCTGAAAATACAGTGCCTTTCTAGACAATGTTTTTTTTTTCTTGTTTTCCTTGCAGATTTTTATAGATAATATATATAAAATAAACTTGTTAATTTACGGGGAGGTAAGGCGTGTGTGTGTGTGTGAATATATATATTTACTTTTTTCATTATCTACAGTGTCTATGTATTTAAAATTTGTTTTATTAGGTTTACGAAATATATTGAACGATGCATCTGTATTTAAGGAATTTTCCATATAATGACATTTTCTTCGGGATTTAGCGACTTCATTATAAATAGATTTCCGACTGCATTTTTAAAAGTTTTCTTATATTTTTCTTGCTGTAATTAACTTGAATCTCGGTATTAGGAAATTTTTAATTTACATTTTCATAAACCCTATTTAATAATGCCTGAAATACTTTGCATGAGTCATTCGCACTAATAATTTAATATTACCAATGCCTATTAGAATTTTAAAATATTGTAACTAACTCTGGAACATTGCGTAAGGCTTAGTACGCCCATAAAATGGTCTGATTCTCGTCGAAATGGTAATTGAAAAACTCTAGCCTTAAAATGTGTAATAAAAGTAAGACTTAGCTTGAAAGAAATTACAAAATGCAACTATACCAAAAATGATTCAAAAATGCATAGATCATGCGCAAAATAAACAAGAATTATCTAGTTATTCCAAATTCAATAATCCAAATATATATTCAAAGTTTAAAAAATAAAGACCTAATTTTAGCATCAGCAATAAATGTAAGATTATATTTACTAAAATACATAAACTAAAAATACGAAGTAAGAACTAAAACTATAGAATAATTTTAAGAATATATTTTATAATTGTCTGTGCAAAAAAACTTCTGGCAGAAAAGAAAAATGCTTAATACGTTATTTTTAAGAGCTACAATATTGCCTTTATGATTTCAGAAAGAAGGTAATTAAATGCAGAGAAGATTCACGTAAATGTGAATAAATGTTATATATATATATATTTTTAAATAAAAAATTTCTATAACCTAAAAATAACATTTTATTTTATACAAATTAAAGTTTCTATATACAGATAAATGTAAATAAAATTAAATTAGCTCTTTCGTTCTTAACAACATTTAAAGAGATTATTGTATTTTTTATTTTTTTCTGAATTGTTTTGTAACTAAATGTATAATATAATAACGAAATAATATGAGATAAGATTTTGAAATAATGATATAATGAGAGAGAAAATATAATAATGTTTCTTAAAATTACTTTCCCAATGAGATACTTAAATAACGAAGTTGAAATTGTCTCCCTTATCATAAATATTACTACTTTATTACTTTATCTTTTAACTGAATTTGAATATCAGAAAAATTTGCCTGATTAGTTTATTGTATGTCTCATGACATTAATGTAGTCTGGATAAAATATTTTACTTGGTTGAATTCTATTATTTCAAAAAAGATAGTATTATCTATTTATCGAAGTAAATGAGCATTTTCTGAATAACTATTTCAAAAAAGTGTAAATATAAATTAACCACACTATTACAAGCTAGTCCTTCCGGCGCAAAGCCTCTATCGGTTGATAGATAATTTCTGTTACATTAATATATATACTGCCTCATTAATCTTTTTTGCTTAAAAAATTATAAATTTAAATATTTAGGTATTCAAATCTGTTTTTCTCCTCAATAGTATAGAAAAACAGATATAAAAAAACCAACAATATACACACATACACATATAAAAGTAAAAAAATACTATATATATAATTGATTTAACTATTAATGTAGCATCTTCAAGAAACACAAGAGTGATGGTGAAGTGGCGCATTTATCCGCTGGGATAAACCAGGGACCGTGGGTCGAAGCTGAGTAACTTAACGCTACACCAAAATGATCACCATGGTGCGGAGGATATTACTGGGCTTATATAATGGTACCGCTACATACTCCCACCAGTGAGTTGGTGGTTAGGCGAACGAAATGATGAAGTTGTTATATCGAGCATGTTAGCTGCTGCATCGCTAGTTGTGACGGCTTTGCTGGTTGCGTCATTCGCGCGTGACGGCTTGAGGGTTGCGTCATGTGACGGCTTGCAGATTGCGTCACTACGCGACGCTTTTGGTTGAATTACGGTGGATAGATGGCGCCACGACAGTTCAGAAGGTTGCGTTTTTCTGAGTTCAGCCAGGGTCACCATTGAACTACAATGGTGAGAAAATTCCGTATTTTTGAACAATGGTCAAGTGACAAGATTAAAATCTGCA